>VXAY01002692.1:551200-600735 GCA_013399855.1 Oxyruncus cristatus
AGCGCGGCCGTGCGGGGGCAGCGAATGGGGCTCCGGAGGCAGCCGGCAGTGGGGCCGCCGTGCCCACCCGAACCGCGCGGGGTGGGGAGTGCTCGGGGGAGGGCGGCCGTGGCGATGAGAGGCGCGAGGAGTTTGCGGGATGTGCGTACCCGGGCTGAGCCCCGTCCGGCCCCGCTGCAGGGACGGGAGCCCCCGGCCCGGGTGTCCAGGTCTTTGCCAAGGCCGTGCTCCGGTGCCATTCGGCTCGAGGGGGAGGCGAAACCCAGTCGTGGAGCGGTTGGGGCGGTGCTGCTCCGTGCGCCACAGCGGTGTGCTGTGCTGGCCCGGGAGTGAAGGGGGTTGTTCTCCCCCTTTCTGCCTTGGGCTTCAGGAGTGCCTAAGGAACCGTGGGAACTGGGTAGAAGGAAGTTGCTTTCATCTCCCGGCACCTGCTGAGGGATGCAGTCCGTTTCAGGCAGAGAAACGGAGTGTCCAGGCTGGCCAAGTCAGAGGACCCACGTGAGGACAGTGAGGGCAGTGCTGCTCCCGGGACAGCCACCCTGGTGTCACTATGGCACCACTGCAGGTGGTGACCATGTGAACAGCCCTGAACGGAAGGATTGGAGATGCTAGTGAAGTTCTGGCTGTCTCAGTTATACTTGTGGAATCTTTTAAAATTACACCCTCCGAAATGGGAAGGTTTTGATGTCTCGTCAGTGTTTGGTGTGGCACAATGACAGGAGTTAGAGATTGTCCCTCCCTCCTATTTTTCCATTATGAACTGGCTTGGAAGAGGGACCTCAAATAAAAATTGCCAGAAAAGGAGGTGATGTGAAAAGGTTTTAGATACTTAGAGGGATTTTAACCACAGTGCAAACATGGTGCTGGTTGTAGGCAGCCATGCAGAGCTGTCAAACAAGCAAGGGAGAGTCTGGCCAAGCTTCTGCTTGGGGGATGTGTGGTGTCTGTTTTGTTATCTGTGGGGGGTGTGCTGTGTGCTTTGTTATCTGTGCATTGAGACTGCTGCCAGTGGAGAGTATCAAAGGAGACTAGAAAAAACTTGTAATTTCATAAAAAGACTAGAATGTGCTGAAAGGTGTGCCAAAATTGTAGGATAGGAAATTCGCCAAGTTTTCCTCCCTCATCTGATCTAGTGACCAAGTTTCAGGAGCTGAGAGAGATTTCATGGAGTTGGTGATAATGTCAAATATTGCAGAGCTCAAGAAGGATGAGACCCTGTGTGGTGTCTTGTTGCTGCTGCCCATGTGCACCTCTAACAGCACAGCCACAGATTGACAGATTTCATTGTCATGTCAGATGCCGCTGCAGAGTTACTGTTTCATACGAGTGGCTGTTAATTTTGTGTTTTGTGGTTATTTTTTGCTGCTGAAGGAAATTAATTGCATGTATGACAGTAAAAGTTAGTTGTTTGGCTGTTTTCTCATCTTCATGTTCCTCATCTTCAGCCATCAAAAGTACAGAGCTATTCTGAAGAAAGAGAAGAGGAAAAAAAAGCGGCAGGCGCTTGCCAAACTAAGGGACTCAGGTAACTGTGAAGTGCTTGGTGCTATCAGTGGAACTAGAAGTGATTGGGTTTTTTCTTTTTTTTTTTTTTTTAAGGATATAATTCTGTGTATCCTTTGCTGGCCATAGCATCCAGTTATGTAGATGCATTGTTTTGTGTTTTTTCTCAGAAGCTACAGAAAAAGATGATTCTGTGTCTGAGGAAGAAGAGGAGGAAGTGGAAAAAGAGGAGGAAGAAGAAGAAGAAAAAAAACTTGAGGCAGAAAGGTGAAAAATCTGGGAAACTGCATGTATTCAGTAGACGCTTTGGTAGTCAATTCCATTTTGATACTTCAAAAAGTTTGAATATATTCTGTAAAACAGAATATTTTTTAATATTTTGGGCTACACCATTCTTTTCCCTAATGCCTGAATGATTCCATCTGAATTTTCTCTTTTAAGGAAGATTAGATAAGCTGCAGTTATTGCTGGAGCAATAAATCTGAATTGTGTACATGATAATTGCGTCAGTTGTGGATACTCATTAAATGGAGGGTCTGAGTAGTGTCTGGTTTCCTTGGTAGACAAAAACTACATGAGCAGTGGTTGCTGAGAGAAGAAAAGGCCCAAGAAGAGTTCAAGCTAAAGAAAGAAAAGGAAGAGGCTGCAAGAAAACGGCAAGAAGAAGAAGAGGTGATGTATAAACTGACTGTTACTGTTGTGCCTGGAAATAAGGTAGACTTGGGGCACTATTCTTACTGTTCTGTTATGGACGTATTTTTCTTGATCCTGGTATGTTTGAAAGCACAAGCTCTTCTGTCTTTCATTTTGAAGAGCAAAATTGAAAAGGGAGAGAAAACAGCAACTCTTTAAAAGGGTTTTTGTCCAGAGGTTTAGTTCCTTGTGATTGGATGGAAACTTAATGGTCGAGGAGTTGTTTGGGTCAAACAAGGTAGCTTCGACTTGGATTATAAAGCATTATTTCCTTAAATAATTTTTTTTTTTTTTTTTATCATAAAGAGGAAGATCAAAGAAGAATGGGAAGAACAGCAAAGAAAAGAGAGAGAAGTGGCACAGCAGAAGCAACAGGAGAAGAAAGAGAGAGAGGTGATTCCTGGTGGTGGGAAGATAAACATGTTACATATCCTGTTATATGAGGAGATGCAACAGTTATGCATGTTGAATAGGGATTTTGTTATAATTAGCAAACGTATAAATGTGTTAGTTACTCCATTCTGTTTGATTTCCTAAAACTGTTAATCACTGTTAAAGAGCATCTAATGAATCCATCTAAAGGGTAACTTGTTTTAACATGTCTGGTTGTTCACAGCATGTAGTTGCTTACGTCAGTTAAATACGAAGGCACACTGCCAGTGCAGGTTCTGATATGTGCACTGTCTGCATCATGTGTTAAAGATGGTCCTTCCTTAATGTCTCAGTTGAACACAGCCAGTGCTGAAGAAAATGCCCAAAAAGGATATGGATTATGGAAGTACATTGCTGCTGTTCTTTAACACAGTTCTTAATCAAAAGATGTGTTACAGCTCTTCTTTACCTGACTCATCCAACAGGATGTATCTTTTTTCAGAGCTCCTTGGGTGGAATAAAAAAATTATAATGAAGATACAAGTCATTGATAACATTTCTGTGAATGATACATTTTTCTTGGGTTTTGGAAGTTCAGTGATCTGGATGTAAGATGTCCCGTACAGAAATCCAGTGCGAGGATTGACCTGTTATTCCCAGTGAAGGGTGACTGCAGCTTTTTAGGATCTGGTCATTTTTGATTCTCCACAATCACAAAAGTTTCCAGTCATTCCACTGGGAGATGTCTTGCTGCTATGTCTGGTAACCACAGCAGGAGAGGAGCCATGAGCAGACAGTTCTGTCTCTCGCAGTTAATAGTTGGTTGGGCCACTGATGATGTAACACTTGCCCAAGGAATGCCAAAGAACAGCAGTTGTTGTATTTCCTGTCTTATTTCCTCTGGTGTTAAGTGTCCATTTCTCTCTTTGCAGAGTAGGGAGAGAAAACAATGCTTGTGTCCTTTATTTAAGGTTGAGATATAGTTCAAAGAGAGTTGAACCATGGTAACAGCAGGATTTTGTTCTTCCTCTCTCTCCTTGTGCCTGGGTTTGCCCAAGCCCTCAGTGGGATAATTTGGTTCTCTGAACTAGATAGAAGCTGCTTTCTTTTTTGCTTTGTTGTTGGCTTGTTTGCTTTGTTTTTCTGGGTTACTATTTTACTGCGTTAGTGAGTTAAATTGGCTCATAGAGGGCATTTGACAGGCACCTAGAGAGAAACTGATTACCCATCTAGGAGTGGAGCCACCCATTTCAGCAACAGAAAGTTGTTTAATTGATTTTGCTTGTGTCTTGAAACAGCAGTTTATTCAAATTCTAGCAGTGATTTAAAAAAGAAACTAATTTCCCTCCCTAAGATGAAAAAATAGATTTTCTGCTTTGGTGAGTGATGGTAGTTTGGGGCTTTTTTTGTATTTTTTGTTTTGGCTTGTTTTTCTGTTTATGTGGTTTTGTTTTTGTTTGTTTGTTCTGTTTTGGATTTCTTTAATAGCATGGATAATATCTGACATTCTTGGTGATTAGTACCAGATGCTCTCTGAGTTCTCATCTTTGATTGCATTTTTTGATTTTTTATTTGCTCTTTTTTAATTTAATTAATTCTCTTCCAAATTAGAACAGTGCTGGCATATTTTCTTGTTTTGATTATGTTTAAATGTCTTTTTTTCTTGGAACTTCTTAGAATAATTTGTTAGAACCAATTTCCAGCCAGACTTGGAGAGTGATATAGTTTTGTTCAGCTCACTTAGAAGAAGGGAAAGAATTGTCTTCCTGTATTTGGAAGGCTAGATAGAGTTAACTTGTGGTGTTTTAGGTTTCTTAAGAGTTACATCTTTTGCTTTAACAGAGGCTCACTGAGCATTGTGTTTTTCTGTGTGTTACACAGAATGCTTAAGAACTTTAGTGCAACTAAACAATTATGGACTTACCTGTAACCAGGCTGTGTGCTAGAGCAGGAGATACATTTAAATATTCAGTAGTTCAGTGACAGTTTTAAAAAGGAAAATTAAACTTCTACGTTGTCCATTGTTTAGTTTAGAAAATCATCTGCATAAAGGTCTTGTCTGATGTATCCTTTAACAACTTTGTAGTATGTGAACTGCTACAGAACCAAAGTAAATCTCCTGGTTTTAAAGCAAACCCCATAAAACTTTCATTATGCATAATCATTGAGTATTGTAAATTAGGTTCTTAACTAAAGACAACAGATGTTTTGCATGTCCTCAGGGTTTTCACTAGTCCTGTGTTTGCACCATTTATAGGCAGCTGTGCAGAGGATGCTGGATCAAGCTGAAAGCCAGGTATGCTCAGAGACTCTTTGAAAAAGAACTGAAAAGTAATTTAATTTCCATCCGGTGTTTGTCTTCTAGCATGCTGTCCATCTGCTCTTGAGAACCTAATGGCCTGAATAAATTTAATATATAGTGGCTTGCATGAGCTGTAAACAATTATTTACTGGGTGGAACATAATTAAGCATATTTCTGGCTGGTTGGTGGCAGTGCAGCTGTGCATGCTGATGACTGTTCAGGAAATCTGAGTCAAAATGAACCTGGAAATACTGCTGTGTGCTATTAAAAAACACTGTGCATGATGGTTTATTTGTGAATTGTAATTCTAAATAAATCTGTTAGTCCTGGGTGGCAAGATAAACTTGTCTTTTTAAGCAGATGGCAGGCTCTAACTAAGAGGATTCAGTGGTAGAGGAGGGCACAGATTCTTAAGGAAAGGAAAAGAAAAAGGTGGGGGAGGAAGAAGCTGACTGTCAGATGCCTGGAAGAGCATGGATCACAAGCTGGCAGTGTGTAGCAAAGAAAACTGCAGTTTTCATTTGAATCTTACAAATTACCTTAAAGAATAATTTGGCTTTTTATCTCTGTTGTAAAATTAAACTTGTGAAGATTCTAGCTCTGTTTAAACCACTGCATGAATCTGAAAAATAAGTTTTAACCTAGTTAATGCATTGTGTGATGATCGCCATAGCTACATTTGGTTCCAAATCATGTTTAAACAGTTCTTTAGGTAGGGAGTCTGTTTCTTAATATGGGTAGAAGAATGCTCTGAACTGCTACCTGCCCAGAGCTCAAGATGTATTAGCAGCCATGTCTGCAAAGGAATAGGCAGAAATGTGGTATGTTAAGAGATTGCATTATAGTATCAGTTCAGGGTTGAGTTACTGCTGAAGTAACAGTGCTTTTCTGGTGACAGAAAATTGTGGCTACAAGTCAGGGTCAAATAGCAGGGTCAAATGCTGCTTATAAATAAACAGAGTTTTCAGTTGATTTAAAATGAGAACTGTAAAGCCACTCAGCTTTACAGATTGATTGGTTAGAATGAAAACTCCCTTTTTAAAATGTGTGTCTTGGTTGTGGTCAGTCAAGGCTTGCAGCTTGGTAAGCCCATTTTGAATTATAGAAATCTTAATGGACCAAGATGACCAGTATGAGCATTTTTACTTCCAGTGCTAACTATGAATTTACTTTTTTTAAGTTCTGACCTTTGGCATGTTACTTTTATTTTAGCCTTTTCTAGATGCATAGAACAGCAATAATGCTAAGCTTTCTGAGCTTTGAGCTATTGCTCAAACAAGTAAATAGTATCCTAGCTTTCTCTCTCCCAGTTGTGCTGGTTTTGACTGGTTAATGTTCTTCATGGTGGCCAGTACAGGGTTGTGTTTTGGATTTGTGCTGACCACGGGGTTGATAACATAGAGATGTTTTTGTTATTGCTGAGCAGGGCTACACAGAGCCAAGGCCTTCTGTGCTTTTTGTGCTGCCACACTGGCAAGGAGGTTGGGGGTGAATGGGAGGTTGGGAGGAGACACAGCCGGGACAGGTGACCCAAACTGACCAAAGGGATATTCCAGACCATATGACATCATGCTCAGTATGTAAACCTGGGGGGAGAAAAAGGAGGAAGGGGAGGGACTTTTGGAGTGATGGTGTTTGTCTTCCCAAGTCACCGTTACATGCGATGGGGCCCTGCTCTGCTGGAGATGGCTGAACACCTGCCCAACGATGGGAAGCAGTGAATTAATTACTTGTTTTGCTTTGCTTGTGTGGATGGCTTTTGCTTTCCCTAGTAAACTGTCTTTATCTCAATCCATGGGTTTTCCAGCTTTTACCTTTCTGACTCTCTCCCTGATCCTGCTGGTGGGGCAGTGAATGAGCAGCTCTGTGGGCTTGGTGTCTGACTGGGGCTAAATTATGACAGGTATATAAAGCTGCCCAACACACTGGACAGCTTTGCAAACAATGCTTTAAATAGATTCAGCTTGCCTTGTAGCAACCCAGTGCTCACAACTGCATGTGGATTCAGTTGTCAGTTTTAGTTTTGACATTCCCTTTCTTTATTCTTTTCTAACTTCTGTGTATTTTAATGTTTTTTTCCACAGCTGGAGAATGGTGTGAGTTGGCATAACCCAGAGCCCCCAGAGAATCTGGGAACAGAGAAGGATAGAGCAAATTGCCCCTTCTATATTAAAACAGGTTCCTGCCGATTTGGAGACAGGTAATCAATTGCATATTTACCAGCATAGAATTGTTTTGGGGACATGAAATGGAGGCAATTTCATTAGGTCATAAGCAAACTGAAGAAAAATTGCTATATAAAATACTTTCATGTATTTGGATGTGGATTGAGAGCAGAAGCATTGCCTGGCTGGAATTGAGCTATTTTTTATGGCATATTATTGATGGTGCATTCTGGTTACATTGGTCAGACTGAGTTTTCCTTAGCTCTGACACATGCACAGATATATTCAGACAGAGTATATTTGGTTTGTTATTAGGCCTGAAATGTCAGATTTTGGTTTTTTATGTTGTCTACTTCACATATGTTGCATTGTCTAAAAGATAAAATCAAATCTCAAATGGACTAAAGCAAGTTAAGGTAAATCTGCGCTGTTGTGAAAGCTTCCAGAATCCTCACTGTTTAAATGTGTGATACATTAGTTCTTGATTCTTGTACGCTGATAGGGGAGGGAAGTCTAGTGAAAGGCAAGAACAGAGAAGGACAACAAGATGAGAGATGAGCAACAGTACTGGAGGAGAAGTGGCTGCTGAGTCTAGACTCTTTCGAAAGAAGGGATGGAAGAGGGATGTGGTAGATGAACAGGATGGGAAGGATTATTTGCAGTTTAATCAGGTGTGTCTGAGTGTTTACCAGCTTTAAGAAAGAAAGGACTTTATTATATGAAACAAATGGCAAAACTTGTTGCCTGAGGACACAGAGAAAGCCAAAAGTCTAAACAGATTCATGGAGTACAAGTTCATGTTCATCGGTGACCAGGAACAATGATGATCCAAATGCAGCATCTGACTAGATATTTTTTTGTGTGTGTGTTAAGGAGGAATTAACAGCTTAGCAGGGAAGGATTCTGATTATTTATTACATAAATCTTCAACTTAAACTAATAAGGATGTTTTAGTAACTTGTATCACTGAAATGTGTGTGGTCCAGCTATCATAGTTTTCTTTATCCTAGGAGTAATTTGTTTCAGTGTGATGTATATTGTGGATAATTATGTGATAATTCAATATAATGGAAGCTTCAAGTCCACATCTTTTTTTTTCTATTCTGAAATATGTGTTGAATTCCATAATAAAGATTTGGCCAGCTTTTTCACTGCAGACAGCATTTTTGCTTTTCAAATGTCTAGGTCATTGAAGTATTTTTGTTTCAGTGGTCTTTAATGGTGGTAACCTCCATGGATTATTTATGGATTGCACAGAATCCAGTTTTGCTTTGAACTGTGAATAACCCTTGGAAAACGAATACTGAGAAACATCATATACTGCCCTTCTTCTTTCATCCATAGTTGTTGATCTCAACTACCTCTCCATCTTCCTTCATATTCTGGTCATTTTAACCACTGGTGCTGTCTGTAAGTTGAAGGACAGGTACAGGCAGGGTAAGGACTGGAAGGATGGGTTAGAAGCAGTTGGGAAAAACTAAGAGCCAGTGTTACCAATAAATAATTGTTGAATCTTGTCAGAGCTCACTGTATCTTGAAGAAGCTAAAACTGGCTGAGTTCACTATTATCCATTTCCATTCAAACCCTTATATTTTGCAGTAATACTGGATTTTTGGGTCATTAATTTCCTTTTGTTCTGTCATGTGCTGTATTCATTTCGTGTACAGACAATATTGGTTGGATTTATTTTTTGAGTTCTGTTATTCAAATTGAACAGCAAAAGGAGGCAACTTCTAAAATATAAAAAAATAATAATCATCAAATTAATTGTCTCCTGATTTGGTTTTAAGATAGGGTGCTTTTGTTGCTTGTTTTTTAAAGTCTAAGGTGTCAACCAGGAGGTGACTGATTTGCTGGGTGCAGAAAGAAACTTCATAGCTGAAGTCTAGGTTGTAATTGCCCATTTTGAGACCTGACCTCCCTGCAGTTTGTCTGCGCTGTGCCAGTGCCAGACGAAGAGGGCAGACTGGTCTGGATGTTTTTCTGAGCATGTCCTGAAAAGAAGCAATGTGCTGGAGAGTGCATGACCCAGTTCTTAGGGAAGTATGAAATGGAGATCATAGAGCACAGTGAAATAAACATGGAGGCCAACATCTGTGTTCTTACTGGGTCGAAAGGCATCTGGGGGAGAACTGTATTTCGGCCTGTGAGGGAGGTAGCTTGAATATGATGGATGGTGAGGGAGACCTAATACTTTTATGGCTGCCAAGAAGATGCAGATTAAGATAAGACTGACTTAAAAGAATTTTTATTTTTTTTATTTTTTTTTTTTTTAGAAATGGAAAAATACCAGTCTTGTACTTACCCAACCACAGGTCAAAACATGCTGTCCTTCCCTCACTCCCTCTCTCCACCCCCATGTGATGAGAACAATTCCAGTAAAAGTTTAGTTTGTGGAAAGAAGAGCAGGGATTTGCTTTAAGATGAATTTGTAGAAAGAATACTGGCAATCTTTTAAGCCCTTCAGAAACTGGGAACACATTTAACCCTAGCAGCCTAAAAGAAATTACTTTAGCTCTCATTGTGACGCTGATACCTATAGCTTTTGTAGATATGCTTTCTTAAGCAAGAATGTATTTGTGCATGGCAGGAAGCATTATGTGCAAACTCACTCCAAAAGATTTGTTTTACTAATTGAAATACGTTGATCTCCCACTAATGGATTTTCTTTTATAATAACTGTAACTGAAAATGGCAAGTGTTTGAAGCTTCAACAAGTGCATTTTCTGCTGCAAGTGCCAATCTTTCCACTTTTCTTTCTTCTCTGCGACTCTGCAGGTGTTCTCGCAAGCACAACTACCCAACATCCAGCAAGACACTCCTCGTCCGAGGGATGTTCATCACCTTTGGCATGGAGCAGTGCCGGAGGGATGACTATGACACAGATGCAAGTCTCGAGTACAGTGACGAGGAGACTTACCAGCAGTTCCTGGAGTTCTACGAGGATGTGCTCCCTGAATTTCAGAATGTGGGGAAGGTTGTTCAGTTCAAGGTATGCATCGAAGTGTGGTTCACAAGCCTTAAGAAAAATTCTGTCCAGCATGCCCTAGCTAAATCCTGTGTGCATGAGGAAACTATAGTGTCCTTACAGCAAGTTGTACATCTCTCATGTCACCTGTATACCTTCCACTGCTGTTACAGAGCATTGTCTTTCTCTGGGTGAATCTTCTCTCCCATTCCCCTGAACAGTTATAAAAGCTGGCGCTTTTATATTTCAAGTTCTTCACACTGCTTAACAGCCCACTTACCTCACAGTCCTTTCTTTATCCTGTGCTAAGCCCCAGAGGGTCCACTAAGATGGTTAGACAGTATAAATACATCTGATCTACTGTATTTGTGGCTAAGGAATGAAATAGTGGGGGTATGAAATGTATTTGGAGTGTACACCCAAACAATGTCATTTTAGGACCGGCTGGATAAAATAAAATCAGATTACAAAGAACTGAAAAGCTAGTAGGTATTCCAGTAGGAAGAATTATAAAAAGGTAAGTTATATAAATGGTGTTTAGATTTGTCATCCATCCTTAGTTTGTGCATTTGGTTTGCTGAATGTTTTGTACTGAATTTTTCCCACTTATATTGTGATTTCCTATGGGGAAAAAGAGGGATCTGTAAATTGAGACCAGTGAGATGTATGATGTGTGTTAACAGTCCCATGTTGCCCAGATTATAGCAGCTTGGATGGTGAAATCTCCTTGTATCGGAATCTATTGCAGCATCCCTTTCTGCTTGCCATTCCTGTTTTCTTGCAGTCACCAGGAGGCACGTGGTGCCTTTTCTCCTTTTGTTTCCATCTGCTGACAGCTGCCTCGGGACTGAGGTGGTATTAGCATTTCAAGCAAGAGGAAAGTAGAAAGAGTGAATTTTCAATAGTTGTGTAATGAGCTTTATAGGTGAGAAACCTTGACTTATTTGGAGGAGTATCCCCTCCATATTTTGACTCATGGGCTAACAGCATGCTGTGCTCTGTGCTAGAAGATGGGATGTAGATTCCCTGTGGAGGTGGGCTGAAATGTCTTATCAGCAAAGTCAGGTCCTTGCCTTTGTATCATCCTTCTGTGTGGCTGTGCTAAGCTGCACCTACTTGGGTCCCTATGACTGTTTGTGTGGCATTCCTTGGCTTCCAAGGCAATTGTGCAATAACAGGGTGATTCTTACGGACATTTTCATTACATTAGAGATGCTTCAGAATGTCACGTTGGCTGCAGGGATCTTAACTGTGAGTGAGCTGAGTCTCTGCAACTGTTTAGAATCAGATTACACACACCCCTCTTTCAGCTGACTTCCAGTGTAGCCATTCTTGCTGTTCTTTCTGGGAAGCTGCTCCAGAATCTGGGAGATCCTAATGAAACACTCTTCCTACCCAAAAATGTTTACACCAAAATCATTCTCACTTGTTTTTGTGTTGACATTGTTTATCTCAAATAGTTTGACTCCTTATCCTGTAATATTTAATTATACAACTTGTTGTGACTGAAGCCCTTTCCTGATCCAGTGCACAAAGAAGTGTTTCCTGAGGATCAGTCAGGGTTCAGGGATGAAAGGAGCCGCTAGCCTTGTTTGTGCGGATACTGGAAGAGGCCTGGGGGCAATAGAGGTTGGGATCACAGTTCTGCCCTGGGGAACTGGCTTCCACCTGCTTGGGCCTGCCCATCAGAATCTTTTGTAACTAGCAACAAGATTTCTGGAAGGTAATTTGTGTATTTTTTTGAGAGCTTCAGATATACTCTGAATGCTAAATCATTACAAAAAAGGGGTTTTAGAACCTGCACAGTAAAAGCTGGTGACTTCAGCTTTCTAACCCATCTCACGGGGATGCTGTGAAGGTAAATTGCTCTAAAGAGTCTCTTACTGTAATGAATCCCACATTTCCACATGAGGATACTACTAATTGTTTTCAGAGCAGATTTGTCTCTTTCACAGTAGGGTTGGCCCAGACAAGTGCAAGACAACGGAGTAAAAGCTGTCTTGTGGGCTAAGTGAAGCTGAGGTCCCAGTGTTAATCAAAGCATAATGCTGGAAACAGTCAAACATCAGCCAGAAAGGCTTTTTTCTTTTTTTTTGCTTAAAACTAAGTGTTCAGAAGAAAAGCGTATCTAAGTTGATATGGATGAGCTGTCATTAATGAATGGCCCATCTCAGAATGCAGTCCAGCATAAACCTTCCACTGCACTGACTTCGTGTTTCCATCCCCTCAGGTCAGCTGCAACTATGAGCCTCACCTGCGAGGAAATGTCTATGTCCAGTACCAGTCGTAAGTACTCACAGTCGTACTCAGGGCTAGAACTAAACTCCAGAGCTGAGTAGTGAAAGAGAAGTGTCATAAGATTTGTATAATCCATGCGATTCATCCTCGTACTGTAATGGGAGGCCAGAATTGGAAGTGATGTCTGCACTGATGGTGTGATGGTAACGCTGTGTGTTGTTTTCACTTCTTAAAGGGAGAAGGACTGTCAGGCAGCCCTGGCCCTGTTCAGTGGAAGATGGTACGCAGGCAGACAGCTTCACTGTGAATTCTGTCCTGTGACAAGGTGGAAAACTGCTATTTGTGGTGAGTCATGTAAACACTTGAAAAGGAGAACAAGTGTTACTCAAAGAGTACTAATGGAAGTGAAAAAGGAGGATTAGTCTGCAGCTTTCAGATCTGCCTAATGTTGTAGTTCATTTCTGTTTGGAAGACAAATGTGCTAACTTGCTTGTGTAGATCTAGGAAAGAAAGGGAATATTATACCATGGGATGTAAGTGCCTGAATTGTTTTTATGTGGATTTTAATTGTTTTTATGTTTAAATGTGGATTTACCTTGCACTGGAAAAGAAGGTTTGGATTCTAGCTTTGGAAATAATAATCTTAAAATGAAACTACATGAAGTACTACTTGATCTCTCGAAAAGCAACAGCAGTGTTTGACCTATCAACAGTTCTTAGTAGTAGCTATCACATTTAACATCGAGATTTATACTTTAAGATAAATGAAATTTAATGAAATGAAAAATGAAATTTGTTTTAAGCTCAAACCAAACCTTCATTGCTGTTAAAAAGTTAATTCCAAGAAAAGTACACAGGGAGAATTAATCTTGTGTGAATTAAATTGATGGGTGGTCAGAGGCATGTTTTTCTGTTTGGAGAAGCAAAATTCAGTTTATTAAGTTTCTTCCCAGTCAGCACATAATGAAGAAAGATATTTAATAGATGATCTGGTTCATAAAAAATCAAACCCTAATCTGTTGCAGGCTTATTTGAAAGGCAGAAGTGTCCAAGAGGGAAACACTGCAACTTTCTTCATGTGTTCAAAAACCCAAACAATGAGTTTTGGGAGGCCAACAGAGACATACGTATTTCTCCTGAACGGACTAATCAGTTGTCTAAAAACTCTGAAAGGAGAAACAGATCAAGCCATCGTGATGACTATTACAGCCGGTCCAGGAGACGGGGCAGCCCGAGCCCAGATCATTCTTACCGGAGAAATGGAGAATCCGAGAGAAAAAAGAACCGCCGCAAAAACAAGAGGCGGCGCCGATCGGGGCGGTCGAGGAGCCGGGAGAGGAGGAGGTCTCACAGCAGGGGGAGGAAGAGGAGAGGCCGCAGTCGCAGCAGAAGTCACAGTCGAACTCGCAGTCGTAGCAGAAGCCGGAGTTCCTCTCGATCCAGGAGCAGGGGTAAAAAGAGATCGAGCAGCAGAGGAAAAAATAGTGAAACTCCCAAAACAAAGTGAGAGTTTTAGAAATTGGTAGTTGATCAAAAATAGATCTGACAGAGAAATCTTTACAATAGGGCACCAGATATATTTTGAGTTTCAAATAAAGTGTTCTTGCACATTAAAATGTTTCTTCCTAATAAAGGAACCTAGTTTATTGTGTGCTAAGCTTCAGAAAATTAAAAGTTTAAAGTCCTATAGAAGGTGTGAACATCAAGTACTCTAGCTACTCTGTCCCTCCGAACTGCTGCAACACCTGGATACACACTGAGTACAAATAGAGAAGTAAAGCCTCTTTGGTTTATGCTTATTTCTGTTATGTGTGTGTTAAGTGTTTCCTGTCCCTGTAGGGAGTTAGTACAGAACAGCCAGCGTGCAGTAAATTCACACCCCAGCACACTGCAGACCGAGGTCTGTGTAGACAACTGCCGTTTGTATTTTTCATCTGTTTATGGGAAATCTCTTTCTAGACAAAGTAAATATAATCGTATTATGAGTTTGAGTAAAGGGATCTCAAAGACATCACTGTTTGATTGTACAGTACTTGCCCAGTAGGAGCTCTGTGGTCATGAGTGTTGGATTTTTCTCTCTCCCCTGACTTGAGCTGCTGAGCTAATTGCCTGTAGGGATTGCAGTAGACTAAAACCGAGTAGGAAGTACACGGAGAAACAATCAATTTATTCAGTACCTTAATCCCCAAGTGAGAGTGGAGACCGTGCAACTGTAATCCTTGAGCGAGGATAGAAAATACTTCACATACTTCTTGGCTGCACAACATTTGTAGGTGAAAACAACTTCCCTAACCTGTGCTGGAGGGGTGAAAGTGTCCCATCTGGGAACCAAAGATGCAAATGTGATTGTGAAGGCTCAGT
Source organism: Oxyruncus cristatus (assembly GCA_013399855.1). Lineage (NCBI taxonomy): Eukaryota > Metazoa > Chordata > Aves > Passeriformes > Cotingidae > Oxyruncus > Oxyruncus cristatus. The sequence goes on from VXAY01002692.1 coordinate 565,805, forward strand.
CAAGATAGTTCCACAGTGGCTGAAGAAACTGAAGGGTTTATACCTGAAAGAATACTGTGGTTTTGGGAGAGGAGGACTTGATTTTTTATGTTTTTTAGGTTTATTTTACAAACAGTTTTAGGCACCCTGCTGCCTCGCTTTCCTACAGCCAAGGTGGAGAGTAGGGTACATAAAAATGAAGTTAGAGACAACCTTTTTGAAATGACAGTTGTATTTGTAAAGTACTTGCAGTTAGATAAATCCTTACAAATATTTTTTCACTTTTAAATGAAAGATTTGTGGTGTTAGATGGACTGTTCTTCATACAGCTTAACTTCAGGTATTTAACTTGGGCATCTCAGATGCTTGGAGAGAGCAGTTTGTGGGGCCGACGGGGCAAGTCTGCAGAGATGCCTCCCTCTCTTTAGTCTTTCCAAAGAACTTGTGCTCCTGCCCTTAGAATACAGATCAGACCCCACAAGTTAGAAGCCTGAAGTAGGCATGAAGTGCTCCCAATAGGAATTCACTAAGACTCCAATGACATACCATGAGCTACCATAGAAAATCTGGATTATCCAAACTTTACCAGTAGCATTCCTCACAGCAAGAATGTTTGTTTTTTTTTTCCCCCAGGATAGTTAAGAGTGAGTGAACATTGCTTCTGGATATAATATATATATTTTTGCTTTTCTAAATGCATACTGCACCTAGCATGCTGATTATACATTTCCCCTTCTTTCTTCATGTGTACCTGTCGTCCAATATGGAGTAATACAACAAAAGTGCTATATATTGATGTTCAGTTCAAACTCGACTTTCACTTATATATTATCATAACTGTAGGCAGAGCTGTAGCTTAGTTAATTTGATTAAATGTTTTAATTATTAACAGATGTAGGAATTGTAATTTAATAGCATAACTTTTAAAATAATAACTTTGAAAGGCGTATTTCAAAGGATAGGCAGCACTAATTTTAAATTCCATTTGAGAAATTTGTGACTGCCAGTTTCTCATAACATACCTTTTTCTGACTAGACCTTACAGACATATTTTCCCTGACGTTTCTGTTTTTCTGTAGATGCTGAATTGTTTCAGTGGTCACTTGTGCAGCACGTGGCAAACTCTGGTTCAGTTGCCTGGAGCAGAACTGAACGGGCATGTCCCGCACGCAGAGATGCCACCAGCAGGCTGGTATCTTTCTTTCCCTGGGGCTGCCTTGCTTCCCACAGCTCGTGCTGCTGACCCAGCTTGCTGGCCAAGGCTCTCCAATGGGAGAGCTGCCTTGGGCCATCTGCAGACACTGGGCATCCCAGCTGTGCATCCCGTGTCACGCGGCCGGGCTGTGGTGGAGCATTATGCCAGCAAAGTCAATTATCGAGCTCAAGGAGTGCTGGAGTGGGTGGTGGGAACCTGTGACCCGTTGGCTGAAATAATCAAACCAGGCCTCTATGGGATTAGAAGCTAAGTACGAACTCTCACCCATGTGAGAATTCCACAGGTAATTAGGCTCCTTGTCTCTACAGTTTTATAACGGCATCTGGGAAGCTGAGTGGCTGTATTTTTCTTTTTTTAAAAAAAGGTTCTTGTAATTAAAAAAAAGGGCTTGCTCAGAGATGCATGTAAAAATGAAATATACTTTATTTCTGCTACTAAAATGCCTGAAGCTGAAGCTTGTTTTTCTTGAGGTCTGGACCCAACCATGCTGGCTGTACCTGTGCAGTGTAGGACTGGCAGCTGTGATTACCATTCACTTTCACCCGCAGTCTGTTTATTACACAGAATTTGAGTGCTGTAGATCTGACATTTAGCTTGCATTCGTCAGCGTGAAACCTGGGATCCAACCACTTTTCTAACTTCAGAGTTCATATTTTTCAGTATTGTTTCTCTACTTCATAACCTTAAGTAGTGTTATATGTATGCATGGTTTTGTGTTTCTTTTTTATTAGCTGAGTGAGCTATTTATTCTGGAGAGACAAAGAGACTAGAAGGTTTTTAACGTTAAGCTTAATTCTTTCCCAAAGGTGCGAAGCCCTAGAAAAACATAGAAAGGGTTTAAATTTGCAACAAATAGCCTGTTCCCACTGCATATTTTTCTGCATATTCCACAGAAAAGGACCTTATAAAGTGAAATAATATTGGTCAAGTTTTGTTTTGTTTTTTTAACGACTGCTTAAAAGCAGCAGCTTTCAAAATACATTTTTTCACTTGTGAATTCTGCAGGGATCACAGAGGTGCTTTGGCGTGATTCTGAGAGTGGGTGGGCCTGCCAGACACCCTGTTTCAGTCAGGACAGGGAGCAAGCACTGCTCCTGCCTGTTTGTGGGAGAAGAAACAGCCTGGCCGGGCAGCAAGGCTGCCTTGTTCCAGCAGCACAAAGGCAATAGTGGCAGCACGGTGGGAATTCCCATAGGCACAGGCACTGTTGCTGCCCAGCAGAATTAAGGCATCAGGTAACTGCGTTTGCCCCCTCGCAGTGCCTTTCCTCCAGCTATAGCTGTGGCCCCCCCTCTGTGGGATTTCATTCCCTGCCTGCCTGTCTCCAGAGTAGCAAACCCCCATCATGGGGTGAGGAGGGGTAGCAAATGTCTGTGTGTTGAATGCATGGCATTTCTTATGGAAGGGGAACAAGCTACCTGGAAAGGCCTTCCCTCTCCGATCACTTCATTTCTGTATAGGGCACGTTGTCCAAAATGCATCCCAAGGGACTCCTCTCCCAGCTTTATGCCCTGTGGTGGCAGCATGGCTGTCTTGAATCCAGTTTTGTATTAGCACGTTCAGTGTATCAGAAACTGCTCTCAAGTGTACCAGTGACATTCCTGTGTGCTAAATAACTTGCGTTTTTTTCTAAAGACATGCAAGAGCCTGCTCAAAGATGGTATTGCTTCCTATCCTGGATCAGCACTTCTTTCAAAACATGAAAGATGAAAGTCTATGCTAGTTTGTAACCTAAAGGCCTAATTTACTTTCTTACATCATCTGAAGAGTGCAGCTCCTTTTGCTTTCACTGTAAGCTTGTTGTAATTAAAATAAATCCCAATGTATCAGCTGAATTTAGTATCCATGGTTATAAACCAAAAATGATGAAACATTGACTGTCTTTGTCAAGCCATGAGACAGACTGCAAAGCAAGCTGTACAAGCATAACCCATGGCACGAGACTTAAGTCAGTGAAGTTGAAGACACTCAAGCCAACAATCAACTTGCCTAAACAATCCAGAAATTCCAATTGATTCTTAAGCTGCCCCCACCCCTTCCCCACAAGACAGAAAATTCAAGAAACAAAATTTTATTTCAAATAATTTCAGAAATGCCCAAAGATGGTAAGTTTTCCCCATGCTTTGCTAAGATCATCAACCAGTTCAGTTCTTTTAGAAAGGTGGAGAACAGATTACTCTGAGAAATTTTTGGTTGAGACCACGATTGTGAACGCTGCATTGACTTGCTCAGAATTCCATGAAAGGAATTGAATATTCAGTCTGTATTATCCAGAACTTTCTCTGAACATGTGGTTTCTTTTAATTTTCAAATGAAGTGGTACTATCCCATCAATTTAACATCCACTTTAATAAATTTCTTGTTTAATGTGGTAAGCCTTCTAAAAACATGCTAATTTATTGCTTTCTGTACAATTTAAATGGATGTAAATAACTAATCTTGGACACAGTATAACCAACATTTTTTAATGAAGTGCTCAATAACAGGGTAAGCACTGTAATAAAATTTCCCTTTTTTTTTTTAAGCCAGCACTGAGTAGCCTCTTCTTTCCTCTGCAAACACCAGCACTAATTACATATAAACACACAGCAATGGTGTAAAAATGAACATTTATTACAACTAAACCAATGTGACAGACAGAGGTCAAACAGTTTGTCACAATCACAACAAAGCTTAATTCAGCCAAGCACATACAAGTGACAGTGTAAACTTTAAAAACATGTTTAATACATATAAAATTGCTTCTGAAATAAAATTACCTTAATTTAAGTCAATCTCACACATAGGGTCATTCCACTGCGATTTCACCCTCATCTATTCCTGCCCCCTGTGCACTGGGGAAATGCCCTGGGACAAAAACAGTCTCCAGCAATCTGGAATCTCTAAGTGTAATCCTAGAATGGGCATAAGTAGACAACTTCTAATGCCCCGAGTTCACGGGCACCCCCCCAGTACTGCCACAGGAGTAGCACACACAGCCCTGCCCCAGCTGGCCCTTCTGTTGCCACAAGCATTTATGCTGGGATCTGGATCAGGGGCCTTGGAAGTGGCAACACTTCACTATTCCTGTTGGGTGCCACTTAACCGTGATCCTATCGAGCCCACAGCCCAGTTCTCCAGCTGGCCACGGAAGTGCTGCTGCCATCATCACTGCCAGAGCCAAGCTTTGTGAAAACACGGCACTACGCAGTGAACGAGCCACGACTCCTGGAGTGAGGTTCCTGGGGAGGGAGGGGACAATCCGACCTCCACTGGGAACATGCAGCCACGCAGCAGAACTTGGCAGCTCCCAAGTGCGGCACCACCTCCTCAATACCAGACGTCAGTGGAATTTCCTCAACCAAAGCAGGTGTAGTTTATAATTACTGAAAGTCTGCTCGAAGTGTCAAAATATTACTGGATATCAGTTTACATTTGCAATGAATATACTATACAAATCTAATACCTAAGAGCTCTCACTGCAAGTTAGTTGGTTCAGCTGTACATCACATAGGATTTCCTAGGGGTTGTGTCATGTTTAAGGTGTAAATCAAGAAAAGCAGTTAAATGACATTGACGCTTAGTGTGACCTTTTCTTTTTCCTACAGGTACCTATATACCCATTGAAGCATAACTATAAAACACCAATAAATACAAAGTAATTGGTAAACTTGGAAAGAAAATAATAAAAAGTCCCTTTTGTAAAACTCCTTCTTCCCCATCTTTGAACGTATTCGATTTTCATCATGCAAATCCTTCTATTTAGTCAGAAAGCTGACCTCCTTTTCTGTGTTTGTGGTCAGAGAAAGCTAATATCAGACTTAAAACCAGTTTTGGGTTTCTTTCCTTCTTTCCTCCATGCATTCCCTTTTGAGTATAGTAACTTGCACAGTTTTGCTCAAGGTAGCTACACTAAAATACACCCTCACATCTAGTGAGTGAATCACTTTGCAGTTTTCTTGCAAAAAGCAGTTATCACCTTAACAGTTTTTACCAGTTTGATATGCAGATCCTGGCAGGATTCTTTGGTATAATGACGAATTCAGTAGTAAACAGATATTTCCATTCTCTATGCAACAACTGAAATAAGCAGAATTATCACATGTGGTGACTAAAATGTAGATGAACAAATTCTTTGGTTGCATAAACACAATTTCCACACCATGACACTTCATGTTTGGAGTTGTCTGTGTAATTTCTTTTCATTTAGATATGCTATGTTATGTCATAATAATACATTTATTTCCTGAAGTCAAGTTTCCTTATAAAAAACAGTACACTTATCGAGTCAAATGCAGTTTTCCTATAAATGCAGTGAAGGGAGACATTGAGTCAATTTAAACCTAATTTCCTTTCATTATAAATTCAGAACTTCGGTTTCTTCTTCCCTTTTCAAAAAGAAGTATTTTTTCTTGTAGGCCTGAATGAAGCAGCTTAGCAAAACAGTAATACTGACAAACAGCATCTTACACCATTAGCTAAACATTACAATGATGGCAGTGAACATTTACAGTATGAAACACTGAGATGGCATCAGCTGAAGATTTATGTCAATCCGATTTCTTCAAGTACACTACGAGGGGTCTCTGCTTCCTACGGAGGGAAAATTTGAGACAGTAGTAAATGAACCCTGTGTTTCTACTGAGCAGCACTGAACATGAGTTAGTATGGAAGATGCTGAACTAAAAAAGAAGAGCTGAAAGACACAAACATACAAGTACTGCTATTTGCAAACATGGTATTAGCTGCACTTTTCACAGAGCTGTTAATTAGATTGTCATGGTTCACAGGAATAGCTGGTAGATTTTATTGCCCTTAAGTGCAATAAAAATAAAACAATTCAGATGTACCAGCAGGGAACAAATCACAACCAAGTAAGAGAGACAGGAATTGGGGAGGGATGGGGAAGCATCTTGCAAGGGAGCCAGTGATTTTTATGGTGAACTGTTTCACAGGTCTCAAAAATCTGTTAGGGAATAATGAATAAATGGATGAATGAAACTACCGATACAAGTAAGATACAGTATCCCTTAAGCTCTTTATAAAGAAGTCCAGGTTTTTTTACAGTGATCCCATGCTTAATTCATAAAACCAGGTCAAGGTACCTTGGTATGCCTGGTGTCAAATAAATCCACCCCTTTTAGAAGCAGAGGAATTTCTAAGACAGGAATTTTATTATTCCATACGAGGCATAATGTTTTAGGTTAATTCTAATCTTAAAAAGCTTTCTTTAGATTCAGAGCACGTTGTTTAATACCAAATTCCAAAGGGTTACCATCAGTTTTGTATTCATCATTTCCACGGCATCTGAACAGAAATTGTTTACACCAGAAACATCAGGCTGACTTTTTTCATAATTATTAACAATGTCATAGTAAATACAAAGGGATACTGTGTCCATATGGAAACAAACAGTTTCAATAACAAGAGTATGAATAAACTTACTTTAGCATCCTAAAACAAGACATGTCATGCAGCAGAAAAAAAAGGCAGATAACAGTTAAGGCAGCCAACAAATTATTTTTCAACTCTTTGTAAATATTTATTAGAAAAAAGTTGTCAGTAAAATACATAATGAAACACCCCAAATCTTGCAAATAACATCCAAACATTGTCTCTATCAACCTTGACTATGTAGCACAAAATGATAAAGTTTAGTATCCTATTCAGCTCATGTATAAGGTGATTCAGCAGAGAAGGAACAAGCTCTGATACTTTAAAGGCAACTTCATTTAAAAGTCAGTCAGAGGTTGGAACAGGCCTCCTCTGAGCACTTTTAGATGGCTTCCAAAATCCAGCAGCAAGTAGGAAATCGCAAGTGAAAGGCAAGTTAAATTTGGAAACAAGATACTTGGTGTATTAAAGATGTAGTGGTGGGTTAGTTTTTTTCCCCCTCACTGATGCAATATTTAAATATTCTTAGAACTGCAGTGACCTTGATAAAGCCAGACAGGATCGCAGGATTAAAGATTTACGTGTGTATTTAAACACAAATCCCCCAAAAAAGAGACACTGATTGAAGAAATGGTTATGTAGCATTTTTAATATAACCTGTTCTATTATATTCCCAGATTACTTTGTTGCATTTATTTTAGAAGACAAACATCTCCTCTGTCCACCAACCTAAGGCTTTTACTCAAGAAATCCTACATTGCTAACTAACTATTGCAACAGAACTCAGGGTATTGTAACAGAACATCTCAAGCATTTTATGAATATAATTATATATTCATACATATATTGAAAATATTTGTAATAAATCCACTTTTCAGTTTTAAATTGATTAGACGGCAGTGGACACCTAAGAGTTACTGAGGGGTGAAACAGGGTATTTACAAACTTGCCTGAAAACAAACTCTCAATAGCTATGAAGAAATACAGAGCACTGCTGCTTCTGTCTTTATAGCAGTTTAGTACTGTTGTCTCCACTGCCAATTCAAAGTCATAAGTGATTTTCAGCAGGCATATACTTAAATAATGACTAGATTTCTTTAAGTAAATCAAGGTCATTGGCTAACAATTTAAAGCTTACTATTTCAAGGACATTGGCTCCTTGTCCACAGATATCTCACCTGTAAAACTAATATTTTAATTTTTTTAATACTACAGCAGTAACCCTGAGGCAGTTATGCTTTCTTATAGGCTCATCAACAATATAATCTCAAGGAACACCTAAAGGGTAATGTGTTTTGCTAGAGGAATAACTTCATCAATTATGACTTTTAAGAAACAAACAGGATGAATGATATTATGTTTTGTTCACATTATTTGTTTTAGTAAGTGTCAAACATTTCATCCAATTCTTATGGAAAATGTTCTGCAGTATTATACACTACCTGCAGCTCAGAATCACCCAAGGCAAACAATGCAAATTTGAAATATCAGAACACAGATGAGGAAAAAAGTCATTCACATGAGACAAAAGTGCATGCAATACTTTATTTCAAACATGCCAGAAAAGCTAATTCATTACCTAGTCATTTAGAAGCAAGCAGCTGTATACAGATAACAAGAAAAACAGCATCTCATTACAGCTCAATGCACAGCATTTTAAGCCAACAGGCATGAAATAATGCAGGCTAAAGCAGCATTAACCAGACATCCGAACACATTGTTAATGGCTTACAGAAAAAAAGGCAAACTTGGAAATGGAAAACCACTCCTATGATCTTGTTTTCTAAGATTCCAGAATGCTGCAAATCCAATCCAAATCTTTTGTCTAATCCCCTAAATCTCCCATTTTTATGTCAGTTTAACATTTGGAAGGTAGTGCATTACCACATATAGAACTACTGCTCGTGGTTAATCTCAGTAACCACTTCCTTGTTAATTATACTAAAACAATTTTCAAAACCAGCATTGGTTTTCGGTTACGAACAGAGGATGCAATACATGCCCTCTCACTGTGCCCACTTTTCAATGGAATGCACTTGGGTTTACCCTCGTGGTAGTTCTCGGACATATAAGGCAGCCTGCACTTAAATCTGGAAATGCCAATTTAAGAAGATATATTTCAAGTATACTCTTAATGGACTTAGATCTTTCCAACCCTAACCATTAATGGTTGGACTCAATGATCTTAGATGTCTTTTCCAACTTTGATGATTCTATGATTCTATTATTTATTTGTAAAGCAATTATCTTGTTCTGACCTTCAGTGGCAGCAACTGTTCAACTACTCACAAGAGTGTTTTGAACATTTAAATAGAAATGTTCTAGCTTCAAATTTACTTAAGTAATTCTCTTTGACCTAATCAATTCTGCCTGCCTCCTCTTTGTAAAGTCAGTCACACTATTGTGCCAGTCTTCAGAAAAGAGTATTGGTATTTGCATCTTTAGGATGCACCATCTGTGTAGAATTGTGTGTAACATCAAGTAACATTTGTGTGTACGAATACACATCTCACATGATACTACTCCTTCACTAGTTTCCCTGTTAAGCATGAACCTCTCCTACAGTTTTTAAGTGTACGTTTAAATACCACCACAACCTACTTGAAAGATAAACACAGGTTGAGTAATGTTACAGTAAGGTGTTACGCCATATAGATGTTTAGCTCAGAAAACGCTACACAACTTTTAAGCATAAGACTTCAAGCTTACACACAATAAAAAATATGCCAACAAGCACAAGTTTTGTTGAAATGAGACATATGAAGAGACAACACTGTAAAAAAGAGGGGGAAGAGGAAAGTACAACAGCAGAGAATGGTAGTGGCATTCTATTAGATTCGAGATGACTGGATTCAGCAAGCTGATGATAATGTTCTGTCATGAGTAAGTCACAGGTCTATCTCCTCTGAAACTCTGCATGCATGATGAATGAAGCCATTTAGTACACTGGTACATTAAAGTATTCATGACGTGGCTACAAAAGAAATGTACATATTCTTATACATAATAAAACAGTGGACAGATATGCAAGAAAACAAAATACTGTTATTGTATCTCTGACATTAAAAGGACATTTGATACAGAAATACAATATTGCATTTTTGACTACTCTAAATTTCCAGGGGTGGAGAGGATGGGGGGAGAACCACGGTTTTACCCCCCCAACTTGCACGCTGGGTCCAACAACACACAGAACAAGTTCACGTCATAGATACTGTATTACATAAGCTCAGAGTTTCTTCTCAGCCAAAAAATGTTTGAAGCAGAGAGACTGCTCCAGAGATGGACCACCCTCTCTATTATCTGCACAATTCTTGTCTCTATGGAGACATCAACTGATGGCCTCTGTCAGAGACAGGCACTGGGCTAAGTGACACCTGACATCACCCACCACAGCTGCTAAAATAAACGCACCTTTAGAGGCACCAGGCCTCTCAAACACGGCTGTGAGCAGCACCATGCCAGGGCAGTACAGCTGTGGCACTACTGGTGACAATTACATTTCATAGAAATAGTGTCTGTTTTTAAAAAGGGAGGTGTCTGATACACCTCTCACAGCTGGCAAAGTTTTCTTTGCTTTTGAATTGTGCCGCTGAACTCAATACACTCTTGTATGATTAGCATGAATGTTAGTACACATTTTGCTGAAAGACGAGCTAGAAATAAAGCAACACTCAGTTTTCTGTATTGAAAAATCAGTACCCTGAAGACAGATGAGGACATTTTTAATGCAGTAATAGCAATTTAGCAGTATCAGCCCCACATATGCCCATTACACATCTTCTGAGATGAAAACAAAACACACAAAACTCAACTCTCTGCATATCAGTTACCATCTTTCATCATGTGCCCATTACAATCTTCAATCTATTTCAGTATTCCATTCCCCAGAATTACAGAAGTCTTACAACAGAACTGAGAAAGTTCCCATGACTTCTAAACCTGTCTCCTCTGTTTATTCACATCTCAGTTTATCCACATGTTTGAGCTTGTATATTTTTGAATTCTAATCTCAAATTACAGAAAAGAGCACAACAAAAATAACCTAGGAGTTTTACAATATTTATACTGCTTTTCAGTATAAGTAATCCAAATATTATCCTACAGTAGTCAGAATTATTCTGACCAAGCTAACTACAAATCCAGTAGTTCAAAAAATAACAGCACCTATGTAACTCATATAACTCAGTGACAACTGCAAAGAAGTTCTAGTCTACTGTGATTTTTGGCTGAATTCAAAAGAATCTAGTATATAATACAGAATTACAAATGTGAATTTTAACTCTTAAAACCTCTCATACTGCGTAAGTCAGAATTGTCAGCCTACATTAAAAACAAAATGCTGAGGCAATATTCCTAACTGGAAAAGGAATTGCATGATAGTAGTGTACTCCCCAAGGAGTAGAAGTTTTGATTAAAAACAAGTACTAACTTTAGAACTCCTGGAGCCTCCACAGACAGAAGATTCCCAGAGAGATCCTTACAGAAAACTTCTGCATTACTTACACTGCTGGCATGATACAGATTCATGAAGACAACTGAAAAACAGGCATATTGTAACAATCTAAAATACCCAATTTTTACCTGGAAATATATGCACACATGTGATTCCCCTCCTCTTTGAAAATAACACTTATGTCTTCCAGTGTTTCACCCTTGGAAACCTGGAGCCATCAGTGTCTTCACTGAAATGCCTATCAAATCTCAGAACATATTTCTCTTTGAATTTTACATTAGTTCTCTGGACGGAAAGAAGGAGAGCAGCTCATTTTCTAGCAGTCTTATGAGGCTGATTATAACCCACTGTTGTGTTCAAAGATTATCCCAGGTTGCACACATTCTTTAGCACACTCTTTGGCCCAGAAACAGTGACCACGTCCCCTTTTACATAACTGGTATCAATTAGTAAAGACATGGAAGTGTTCATTTCATGTTTATCTATTTCTTACCTTTCCAGTACTTTCCAAAATTCTACTCTCCCACACAATCCTGGGGTCTTCCTCACCCTGTTTGTACTTTTAGTGGTTTATAACTTGAAGAAGTCACTGTCTTTGCCATGAAAAACATGGAACGGAAAACTATACGATTGACTCAAATCACTGTTATGGAATTAGTGCCTCACCTTGACAGAAACTTCTTATCTACTGATAAAGCAATACAGATTGTCAGATAACAACAAGACAAAAGTGGTTATTTGGCTCCTGGCAGCTTTTTAGTTTACAGGACATGTAAACACCACCTGCAAGTAGACTAGAGTAGACAAACCAAATTTACCAACTTTTTGAAGCTAAAGGATTAAATGGAAGGCAACAAGTAACAGAGATATGAAGGACAACCCAGCAATCGTGAAAAGGAAAACACTGCAGTTTCAGGGAGGCCTCTGTACCCCACCAAGGACGTCTGGGACCATCCCACACAGAGGGCCTGGCACTGTGGGCAGCCTGACAAACAACTGAAAGGAAAATAAAATTTAGAAAAATTATTTCCCATCACAGAACTACAGTATCTCACAAGTTTCAGCTGACTTTTTCCTTTCTTGGTGTTCCCTGCTACACTGTCTCCAGAGCAGTTGGCCTGCTGGTCTGAATACGTGGGTAAGGGACAAATGTCAAATTCCACAATCAGTATCTAAGCTACCTTGCCATCTTTTGATGGGAATGTGCAGGCCTCAGGGATATGCTCCACAGGCTCAGATGTTGTCTAAAATAAAAATCTAGATCCAATGAGTTTATAAAGTAGTTGAAGAGGCAATGGTGTCCTTACAGAACAATACACAATGGCTAACTAACCTCTGAAAAATCATCACTTATTTAAAAATTTGGATGTAAACTGTTTATCTGACTTTAACAAATAGGTCTTACATCCCAGTTTTGCCAAACCAGTAATAGCTCTACAATACAAGCTGCACATTGCAATTCCTCAATGTTTTAAAGTTACTAGAATTCATCTTTTTCAAACTGACATCTGTGTTTACAACTCATTTTAAAAAGCTAATAATACTCTCTGAAATTGTCAGCCTGAGTCATTAGAGATTTTTAAATTAGAAAAATGATAGAATTGATTTGAGTAAACAGAACTATTCAGTCAGTCCAACTCAACTGATATTTTCTCAGCCAACTTTGTCATGACCCAATCTAATTAAAAATCATAACCAAAATCAAATTAGAAGGGACTTCATTTAATCCAGTCCTCCAAATAGCATAGTATAACTTTCCTGAGAAATATTCAATCTGTTAAAGGCATCCAGTGACGCTTTTTTACTGTGCCCCAGGCAATCTACTTAAATGCTACATTACCATCACCACTGCAAAATTTGCCTAACATCTATTTTGAAATTATTTTCTTGCTGCAATTTAAGGTATTTTAAGTCTATAGTGGACAAGAAAACACTTATTTCCTCAGGCAAGAGAGAGACAAGAAATTATTTATGCCTACACCAAACTGTCTTAAGCTCAGTGTTTTGCAGTGCTGCCATTTTACTGACAACATCTCATGGCAGTGAGATACTACATGAATACCTGGCACTTTTTTTCAGGGAATATTTGCTTAGGTTATTGTTTTAACTTCTTTCCCATTAAATCCAGTACAAAGCCTATGAAGGCAAGCCATGTTAAACTGCAGGAAAAAATCATAACTGTTACCTTTCAATAAAGATTTGGCTTCCCCCCTCGCCCCAGTATTTAAAAAAAAACCTTGCAAGAACAAGAAGATGCAAGACCCTGAAGCATACAGAAGTTTTGGAAGAATTCTACAGAAACAGGCTATGGGAAAGTGGGGGGATGAGGGTTTCCATTTAGAAACATGAAGTTCTTACAGCAGGAAGAGATTAACATTTAGCAAGCCCTTCTTTAGCAATGCTTCAGAAGCACTTACTTTTACACTCTACTTCTGAATTTTATTAAGAAATATTTCTAATGAATAGAAATAGGCTGCTTTAGGAAATTGCTGCTGTTTACTTGCCCTTCCAAGGATTTCAAAACAGGAGAGTATTTGTTTCCTAATCTTTGGTTAGCCAGCTATTTAATAACTCCAGTTAGATAGAAGGGTGTGAGTTGGAAGGGGTCTTTTAGATCTACTTCCAACCCTCTTGCCATGGGCAGGGACACCTTCCACTATACCAGGTTGTTTAGTACCTCGTACAGCCTGGCCTTGAATATGTCCAGGGATGGAGCATGTTTATTGGGAGAATTCTATTTTATTTTTAAAGGAGAAGGGTGTTTTTAGGTTCTCTGAGAAAACACTAAAGAGGTCTTGAACATCTTCAAAGACAAGTATTAACTATGGTGCTCTTCAAAAACAAAAAACAATCCTATATCAGTAACAACTCAAAGTCAAGATCTTGTCTGCAGCTTCCTATACAGAGAAAAAAATAAAAACATCATCAAAACTGGTGTAAATTCATCAACACAGATCTCTAACTAGAGTCTGAAACAGCAACAGTCGTCACCTAAGTGTTATTCCGCAGAACATCCAAGCATATGCACACCCTTTGCTTCTAAAACATCACCTCAACAGACCAGAGCAGAAGGGTATGACATAAGATCAGCAGTGGCCTTCCTGCCTCCCTGCCAAAAGCAGAAGCAAAAATATCAGTGGAAACTCCATGTACTGTAACTGGATAATAGTGGGTTCTTCCTGCTTCTGAGCTGCTATTCTAATCTGCTGGATCAGGGGTGATAATCACTCTGGAAGGCCGTGCTCCGTATGCGCCAATCAGCTGCTACGCAGTGAGCTATGAAAAAGCAACAGCCTAACCTGTCAGGACAAGGATGGTTCCCAGAATCCACCAGACGCTCCCCTCTGCCATCATAAAACCATAAATGCTTTAAGCACATACTGTGGCTGAATACTTTGTATGTTGAAGGTAGAGCCAAAATTATTAAAGATCACAGAGTTCTCTATCAGATAATCCCACAGTGTCTGTACGTTTGGCAAATTGCCAAACCACACACATAAGGATTCAGTAATGTTTTCTTCCAGCACTGCAGATACAGGTTTGCATTACTTAGTCTCCTTTACTTAAGAAAGCATTTCTTAAACTGCAGGGCTGTATCTTTGAAGGGATGACCAGAATATACTGCTGCAACAAGCCATGTCACGTCCAATATCATTCGGCTTCCATGGCAATGGCATTTAAGCATCTCCCTTCCTTCCTGGTCCTGCAGCACTTTGCCTTTTTATAATTGTTTGGACAAATGTTTGCAGCACAAGTTGTAAACATGGAAAAGAAAAGCTGCCGACTATGTGTTTTTAGAAATGAGCAATTTAAATTGGATCAGTTTAAATGAATCTGAAATCCAGTCCTAGAATAGTCATATAAATAGTTTTTCTGGCACAAAGGAAAGAGGGAAAGGAGAACTGAAAACTCCTTAAGTCAACACTGCTGCTAAAGCTCCTTGCTACACTCCTATGACTCAGGCCAACGGCAGGGGTGCAGCATCAGACAGGTAAATTAGAACTTACCTATGCTGGCTAACTTTGGGGTTCACAGCAGACATTGAGTCAGGACAAGAGATGTGTAGAACACTGGCTTTTTAGAACACTTAGATACCGGGAATTTATAAAAATAAGATGTAATTTAAGTTACACTATTAGCTTTAGCAAAAGTCCTGGATTGCCAAAAGCAGCTGCCTTTTACTTCCTTTTTCAATGCCACTGCTTTCTCTCTCCTGGCACTTCCCTCTGGCTGCCCTGCATGTGTTCAAATTTTAGCTAACAAGCTGGGAGCCACATAGCCACAGGGCAAGTGGATCAATACAACACAAACGTGGCAGTAGGAATGGATCTGATCTTCTCAACAAGAGTCACTGCCAACATGGTTTTGGGTGACGAGGAAACTGCACCCTGACTTTACCACCTGTGAACTGTTCTCAATAAAACCCAAAAGTTCTACACAGCAGAACTTAAATGTTCAATATAAAGATTTCACCTGGTCTAGGTGTGTACCACTTAGGTTTTTCAAAATTATGCAAGGCTTACCTTAAACTTCCCCAAATTCTGTATGCAGCTGACTACTCCTCAATATGTGGCTTATTACAATTGCCACACAGCACATGTAGAACTCAACACCGAGTTTACAAGCATATTTCTCTGGAACAGCTCTCAAAAACTCCACATTCTAGTTATTCAGTGCTTGTTTATGCCTCAGAGAGTAAGAAGGATTAGGTTATACAGCTTCAAATTACTTATCAGTTAAATATCAGGTTAATCCAAGCACCAAAGCTAAGAGTCAAACTCCTCCCCTTGTCCGAAGACAACCTCCTTTACCTCAGGAGATCTTTCTTAAAGACAGATGATCTTCACTCCTCTATACAAGCTGCAATTCCTTATGGCAGGCAAACTATCTCCCATCTCTTGTTATGTGCAACATCTGTCTGTCCTCTCCACTCACCCCAGCAGACACCATCTCCATTTCTCCATGTTCTAAGGAGTCATAACAACCTTGTAAATAAAGCTCTGAACAGAATGACTGTTCCTTCTCTCCTTCCAGGGAACAGTACACACCAAGAAGTAACATTACAGGGGCATCAGATAATGCCACTGTGTTTAGCTTCGTAGGGACAAAGCACATTTCTTCAACACTGGGCCCATATATAGAATTTATCTGGAACACAGTCTAGGTAAGTAAGCTGGAGTCACAGAGAATTCTCTAAGCCTGAGCTTGTATGTGCCAGAATTGGTCTTTGTAGCCATCTAAGACAACAACAAGAGAAAAACTAAGACTCGTAAGTAAAAGCTCTGTTCTTAGCACAGACCCCAGCCAACACAGATAACTTTTTAAGTTTTTAATCACAAGAAGAGTTTTACAGTTGCACTATTAATACTAACCTCACCACGAGAATCACACTCTTTGTACAGGAACTTATTGTGAAGAAGAGAGAAAAAGGAATAAACATGGGGGGAAAGTGTGGAAAGTATCCAGCTTGAGCATTTAGTTTCTCCTAGTTGTTTTAGGATATGTCCAAGCTCATATAAGAAATTCCATTTTCAACAAATGACTTGTTGGCTGCCCTAGTTCTACAGGTCCAATCAAAAGCAGGTTATTGGCTGCTCTCCACTTCCAAACAAGATCAGTGGCTGTATCACATACTAGGAAACTCTTAAATGGTAAAAACACCCATACACGAACAGTGAATTTGAATACATATGTTTTTGTGTACTATAATTATTTTCTTTTAACTAGAAACTAAATCCTGACATTTATAAAGCAGTATATGAAATTAGATCTATTACCGCAGTTCCACATTACAAAAGCCAATTTGTTTAGTCAACTACTTGTTTATCATTATATCAAATAAGCAGCAGACTAATTAAGTTTTCTCCAGCAAATCATTTTCATGTGTTTTAAACTTGCCTTATGCAAAATAAAATCTTACCTTTATTAGTAGGACTGCCACAATGTATTCCACTTATGCTTTGGACAAAAATATGTTGCAATGCACTATATATGCAAATAAGCTTTGTTCTGTCATGCAGCATCCGGCACTTGATATACAGTCAATTGCAGCAGCACCCAGTCTTTTTAGGGCCCATTTTCTTTGCATAGCAGATGTAAACAGCTCATTTTCCAATAAATACATATTTACATGGGCTGATTGTAAGTAAACAAAGCCAAACATCTGTTTAGGTATTAGTTTTGGTATCCATTTCTCTAACTTGCATTATCCCATTTAATTATCAACACCAAAGAAAGCCAGGAGAAGTCAGACACTTCAAGTTGATGCGGTTAGTACATAAAAGGAAAATAAAAGGAAACACTCAAAGCACTCTTCAAAGACCATCATGCAAGTGTTGCAGAAAGTTAATCCCATCACCCATTTTCTGTTTACCCTTGCAAGGACTTAATTACACGTGCAGTAGTTTTTGCATAGCACCCATTTAATCCATGCCACCAAAATGGTAAACTTGGTAGTTACCAATCATTTAGATGGGGGTCAAAAGGGCTAATGCCTTAGAATGCTCTTAATCATAAGATATCCTCAGACAAACCTCCCCAGTCTTCATTCTGGCTCTACAAACACAAAATCAAGCAGCAGTGAAAATATAATACCAACTACTAAATTAAAAAACAAAAACAAACAAAAACCCAACATCCACAATCAAGTACAGCTTATTTCCATTTACAGTAAGACTTAAAAATATTCTAAACTATATACAAAATTCAATTCCGTTATTACACTCAAATCTGTTTCAGTTATTGTTATCAAATTAATACAATTTTAAGTCTTCCTAAAGGTCCACTGCTAAGAAAGCAAACAGAAATGCATCAGTAGAAAACATCTCCATCTCAAAGACTCCAAGCAGATGCTTTAAAAAACCTCTTAAGTTTATTTTTCATTTCTCAACCAGATAAAGGATAGTGGTACCTTAAAAGAATAAGTTGTAGAGAGTTGTTTAGAAAGCTTCACTTGTGCTTGAAGGAATATTAATTCAAAGACTTTTTTGTAAAGGGAACTTAAGATCAGTTGTTCATTATTATAACAGATTGAGAGCATAACAGAACAGGATGCTACCAAATTTACATATATTTAATTCAGTGATTAACTGTCACCCAGTATTATTACTAACATTGATATTTGAATAATACTTGTTCCATGAAGAAAAATTCAACATATCTACCTATTGTCCTTGAAGTAATTTAAACAATTTAATTCAAGAGCTACAAAATGAAAGTGTATGTACATATTTATTAGGTCATATTGCTGAGCAGTCATTTTCATGTAGTAATGCTTAGAGTAGAAAGTTGGACATTTTCTTCAATCCATCTGTTAAACAGATTTCTCAAAGAATTTGGAACAATAGGTCTTCTCAGACGTTTTTTGCTTTTTAATATCAAATTTTCAGTGTAAAATTTAATATATACACTTTCATTGTATCTTGATATCCATCACCAGAACTACTACTGTTGCTAGACAGCTTGGCAATAAAAAACATAGCTTCTCCCTTAAAAATAACAAATAAAAGCCCCAAAACACATACCAGCAATGTGCCCAACATCTGTACAACACACAGATAAGACCACAAAGAAATGAGAATCTAAAACCAAACACAACAGGATGCCTCCTGGGGGCATTCTTATTCTTTTCATCTAATATTCTCTGGCACTCTACAACCATCTTCACAGGTAGTGAATTCTAGGAAAGGGTAGTAGCACTGCAACATGACACATTTCAGACACCAGGGTAAAAATGGAATTTTCTATTCACAATCTCAAGATCCAAACATTAGCATTGCTCTTTTCAGCATTCTGCCACATCCAATGAACTTGTTCCATTAAAATGCAGATTAATGTGCACATTCAGAAAGCACCTAATTTTGAAGATAAGATACTCCTTACTGTCAGGCAGCCTTCTGCAATTATTCATTGTATTTGCTATGTTTATTGACGAGAAGCACGTGACTAAACTCCTGAAAACAGCTATGGCATATGGAGCAGTGCTAAAATTTTCATTGTATCACCCTGACACAGTGCTTCTGCTGCCAACGACAGAAGAATATCTCTGGAGAGGAATCTATCAGTTCAGTGTACAGACAATAAATATGACCTAAACAGAATTATAATCCATGAAGAGTTTGGTGTACTGTTAATATACCCTCAACAGCTCTACAAGAATTGCTTATATCAATGAATGATCAAATTCCCAGGTAGGTTTGTGAATTGATCACATCAGAGAGGGTACTCAACAGTTATGAGACAGCAAGGACTTCTCTTATGCTAATTTGTCTTACAAATGAAACTTCCTAATGTTTCGATTTGCAAAGCTCAGTGAATGCATATTTAACACTTATATGGAAGACTCCTTCCTCAACTTGTGGAGTCTTAAGAACGTCTAATTTTGATTTATTTCTTTACTGTAATAGGATTAATAACATCTTACATGCATACACACAAACAAAACAGTCTGAAAAAGGGAGAGCATTATGGAGACAAATTTACTAAAAGGTATTTTTAAAAGTCTGAAGAGAAGTTGCTCAGGTGAAAAGTGGACTGCTTTCTATCATTTTCAATTCATAAAGACAAGGATAGATTAAGATTTGACAACATGTGTTTGGAAAGACAACTGGATTTCTAAAGTGTTTAGAAATCACAGCCTGCAAATCTATGGTAAGTCCTAAACATCATGACATCCAGAAAAGCAAGAAACTTGACAAAGAGCATTAAGATACTGAACTGCATTTTTCCAAAAAGAATCAAACAATTCACATACAAACCAGAAAAATATTTGAGTTGCCAGGAATAAAAGAAAAACCAAAAATCAGATTGAGAATGGGAAGAAGTTGAAGCATGGTACAGTAACTTCCTGGATACTCAATGCTACTTTTTCAAGAAGACATTTAAACCTGGAAAAATTAACCTCTCCTCCCCCAGTTACTATTTTTGAAAAAGAGATGCAGGTTCTACTATTCATTTTCTGGAATAATTCCTATTTCTTTAAACATAGGAGTATGATTTAGTAAGTATTTGCAGGAAAGCCTACTTCAACAGTACAAAAAGGACAGTTCAAAAAGATCTATTAAAAATACAGAAACAACATCTCATATCAGTGTTTACAGATCTGTCTGCTGCTGTTGAATCTACAGCTGGTTGATATAGAGGGTTGTTCCTCGGAGCTGGATGCAGCACTCCAGATGGGGGTCTCATGAGAGCAGAGTAGAGGGGCAGAATCCCACCTCTTGACCTGCTGCCCACACCACTTTGGATGTGGCCGAGCACACATATGGCATTCTGTTCCATGAGCACACATTGCTCGCTCATGTCCAGTCTCTCACACACCAGCACCCTCAGGTCCTTCTCAGCTGCTCTTGATCTGTTCACCCCCAGCCTGTATTGATACTCTGGGGCTGCCCCAAACCAGGTGCAGCACCTTGCACTTAGTCTTATTGAACTTCATGACGTTCCCATGGATCCACTTTGAGCTTGTCCAGGTCCTCCTGCATAGTATCCCATCCTTCAGGTGTCTACCACACCACTCAGCTTGTTGTCACCTACAAACTTATGAAGGGTGCACTCAATCCCTCTCTCTGTGTCATTAATGAAGACATTAAACAGCACTGGTCCCATTACAGACCCCTGAGGAACCCCACTTGTCACTGATGTTCACACCAAACCATGATCGCTACCCTCTGGCTGTAACTGTCCAACCACTTCTTTATCCACTGAACAGTCCACCTACCAAATAAAGAACTCACAACATACCCCTTTCTTGTTCATGGTAACCCTCATAGGTCCCTATATATATCTTCTAAAACGTTACTGTAGATCATTGTCTGTGCTTAAAATCAAGCACATACAAGGCTTAAGAACTGCAGTGACAAACTGACCAACCAAGCTGACTGACCAACTGAAGCTGAGCCAGAAGTTACACGAGAAGAGCACACAGAAATCATGGCAGGCAGATCTCCGTTATAATGAAGATTCCACTATTCATTCTTGTTTCACACTGAGCGAGACACAGGTATAGCCAAGGCAAATAATGCCCACTGCCAACTTAAGAAGGCAGTTTATTTCAATAGTCTATATTTAAGAGATAACATTAAGTGAAGACTGAATTAATTGCATTAATTATGGTAAGTTTCTCAGGCAACTAGTATGAAACAGCTGCTCACAAAGGCTGTTTCCTAAGGCAGACAAAATCCCTTATAGTCCCACCTACTGCAAGCTTAAGTATCAGAGATTTTTTTTGTTACTGATAATATCAACATTATCATATCTCAAGGACAACCTAATACCTACTATTACGCATACCTTAAAACATATAGTTTCCAATCAGCACATTTCATCTCCAAGAAGAAAATTTTAATGGCATATGCCGGAAATTCACTGAATTTTCATTTCCAAAGATGGTCATTCTAAGACCAAAAGCTTAAACCTAAGCACACAGCAACGCTAAGCATCTAGCACAGGTCAGCCAACAAGAACACCTGAAGCACCCTTCAGGACAGAGGATGAGGCATGGGCTTGAAACAGCAAAGAAAGTAAGGTTAATTGATAGCTTTACTTCTTATTCTTATTTAGAAGCCTTCTTATTGGAGGGACTAGTAAATACTGCCTGAGGCCAAAATGCAAGAGCATAAGGAAAAAAAAAACATTCACACAGCTTTTAGAGTTTTGATTATTGCCAAAATAGTGATGGAAACAAACGTGATTTGTTGACAGAACCATTGGCCTTTTTATCATGACGCCTCTAAAAATATATATATTTTTAAGTATTTAGATGTTCTGCAATCAACTACTAAAAAACCCCATAAACACCCTACAGAAGAATAGCAGTGGACAAAACCAGGGATAATTTCCAAAAGACTTTTATAAAATTTACATAGGATAATCAACAAAAAGAATTTTCACTCGAAGTCAATGTTTAGGAACCTTTTTCTATTTCAAATGAAGATGAGCAATTCTGCATAGATTTACTTTAAAATATATACCTGAGTGCTTGTTTCAGATATTTGAATCATTAACTCCTTGATTTTAGTGCTTTAGCAAAGTAAATGACTACGAACTTCCAAGCACCACCCTGAATTATTCAAACCATCAAATAAAACCAGAGCAATTAGACTCTTGAGAGAAATAAATCAAATCCCCTCTTTTGCACAGAAGATCTATTGTTGGTGGTTTCATGCCTTAAAAATTTAAATATCATAAAATTATGCACAGGGTTATCTTTTAGCTCGTCCACACACCACATGTGTGTATACATATACAAAAACACATAAGTCTGGCAACAACATACTGTACTGCCAATTTTCTTCTCTCAGTATAATTGAGTTGTTCACACAGGCAAAACCCACCTTTTCAGCAGTGGTTGCCTTTGTAATCACTAGTTAAGTATTTAAAATTTCTAGAGCAAACAAGACTTAAAATTATCAAGGACGTGGAATAGCACTCTTTTGAACAAAAGTATTTCTAGAAATAGAGTTATGAGGAAGTATGGAAGCCCTGGAGTAATTAGTTTTTACTACCATTCATCTGGATGCCACAGCCAGTGTTAACAACTGGCTGTTTAAAAGTTATCAGGTGATAATAGATATGGGGAAGGTGGTAGGGAATGAATATTTGAACTGAGCACATTATTTGAAGAGCTAACAAGAATGTGAAGGTGGAAATGGTTTAAAAAGTTAGTGCGTTTCAGTCACACAAACCAGCAGTTAGCAAGTGGACCACACAGCACCAAGAACTTAAGAACAAAGTGAAGTAGGTGCTCAGACACAGAAGTACATTCTGGAAAACCGCCACAGAAAATACAAGTAGCCAAAGCTATTAAGAACTAATTCATTGCTCAGCAATTTGGGCCTCTGCATATTTCCTTTCAACATCACACAAGTAGCCACTTAATGTATTTGTAATGATTTTCCTTTGTGTAAGTATTCTGTGCAGCTCCTCATCTTCAGGGTACTTCATACTTTAATGTATGTGGCATTACTAATTAATAATGTTGTGCATTCAACACTGAGTAATACATGTATTTGGCAATATGAGTATTCAGGGCCAAATAAAAGTCACTTTGCACATAACTAAAAATCTGACATGGTTAAAACCAAACACGACAACCCTGCTAGAAATACATTTTGCGTTTGGAATCACACCATGTTTCATTCTGGTAGTTTTGAAGTATTCTGGGAAGCAGACACTACCTGAAAGTACCAGAAAGTCTCCAATGTGACCAGCTGTTACTTTAACAACTCTCTTCATCAAACTCAGCATGCACATAGCAGCAGTTCATACGAAAACAGATGTCTGCAGAAAGAGTCCAAATTTATTGGAAGCTCAATATAAACATGAACCCAGACTTTTACAGGGTTTATAAACTAAAAACCAGATTTATGGAGTAGTTTTAGAATTGATCAACAGTCAGTATAACAGAGAATAAAAAATGTAGAAGTCCAACATAGGACTACTATGGTGTTGCGATAAACTGTTACGTTACAATTAGCGAGAAATTATTTAATAAACCTTGAAAACAGAAAATCCCCCAGGGATGGGGAAATCAGGGTAAAACTATCAGGGCAAGGGAAAAATGCTATTTCCTTTTGCATACAATTTTTAACTTGAAGTAATATTAATATTATATTCTCTGTAAAAAGAGAATGTTAGTTGCCTGGATAGAAAATCAATAATGAATTCCTAGAAGCGGAATGCATTTTTGCTTTAGAAGAGTGCTATAAAAATGGTGAAAATAAAATTCAAGACAGTAAGAATGAGAAAGAATACAGTAATTCTATGTGGTGTACAATTAACTGCATTTTCAGGAGACAGACTGGAATATACAGCTAATCTGTTATATCTGTTTTCAAATAAAGAGCAAAAGATTTTAAGAGAATAAACAGATTATTTTTCTCCCCTCTTTGTAAAGTGCAACAGGACTTCTGGTTAAGATAATTTCTTCCAAAAGTAAAGAAGAGCTTAACAAAAATTGAACCGGAACACAAAAAGTAAGTGCACGTATTTCCTTTCTAGACAAACAGGGTGGCGAATCTGTGTGTAACGGCTGACCTTGTCCCTGACACTAACCAGCTGTTGACAAACAAGAACTTTAACATGCAGCAGATCTGCCCATACTCTGAAAGGATTACAAACACAACTACAAGGGTAAAGAACATTTCCCCATCCTATTAATACTACATCCAACAAAAGATTAATACGTGAAACAGAGAATGCTTATAAGACAATTAAGCAATTAACTCATAGAACAAAATAACAAATTGAAGGTTCACATTGAGGGAAAAAACAGAGCAGCTTAGATCAATATCAAATCTGAGCAGTGAACCTCAATACATTTAAAAAAATTAAGGCTCATCATGCCTGTTAAACCATATGTTCCACTGATTTGCACACAAGGCTCATGATTTCCCCAGTACATCAGAACTTTGTGACTTGCATTAGATATTCAAGAACATTAACACTGACCACAATTCAGTAATAAAAAAAACCAACCAAAACCAAACAAACACAAAACAAGCATAGGATGGAGAAACGACACTAAGTTTTTCTACACTATTGAACTCCTTCACATCAGAAGTTTTTAAAAAAATGGTAGAGATGTAATATTTCTTCAACAGCAGTAATAAAAATGAAAAGCATTCAAAGTGAAAAAACAGCGTTCTTATACTTTATTCTGTATGTTTCTATGGCACTACTATTACTGCTTTGTCAACACAGAAATGCTCCAGAGGAAGCAAACTATAGCAGAAAAGCAGGTCTAAGAACTAATAAGAACTATACCTGAATGAGTCTCAAAGAAGAGAGTCTACCTTCTGGATTTCAGCAATGAAACAGTAAAGAAGTGAACATGCATCAGGTATGAACAGAAAAACTAATGATTAATTAAAAAAAGGAAGAAATGAAAGACACATGAACAACACTTAGTTCAACCAACATGAACTACAATTACCTAAGTACAAACATAAAATAGCCACTTGCAGTTACTAGCAGAACACAAAGTCACAGTGGGTTAAAACATGACACATGCCAAACAAAACAAAAAGAGCAGGTAAACATCATCCTATTGCACAATTAGGACAACTAACTGGAAACTACATGCTAAGCATGCTAAAAAGTACCTTCTACAAGCTTAGAGAATCGACTTTTTTTGGTCACACTCTACCATGCCGACATTTTGGCCAGAGAAGCTGAATTTGCTTACCTCCTGTAAAAGATCTGCTTGTTCGATGGCTTTAAGAACATTTTTCTTGGAAGTCTCCTGAACTTCCCCTCCTAAAAGGAACTCATCCAGAATGAAATAGGCTTTTTCAAAATTGAAGATGATATCAAGTTCACATACCTAAAAAGAACATCAAGCATTATTGCAAAGTGGGAGGATACTCTCACTTGAGGTACATCCTCTCACAAAACTTAACTTGTTCGCAGCTTCACCAAACTTCACCAAATCTATTACCTAAGGCTATAGTCTTGTACAAAATAGGGCAACAACAAAAATCAGTCCTCGCAGGGGAAAAAAAAAAAAAAAGAAAAAAATAGTTTGCTTAAGTTAGAAACAGTTACAGCAACCTTTGAAAAACATTTCCATCATTGTTAAAATGGGTTCAATGCACAACCATCTGTATTATGTGGCTCTTCAAGAGGCAACAGAATTTCCCTATAAAAGTTGTCTTCTTGACTGCAGTACCTAAAGGCAGGCCATGCAATTTTACAGAAAAATGTGAAAACACAACAATCTCATATTTTTTACTCATCCTGTGCTTTCTCTACTCAGAAGAACTAGGAAGGCAGAAGAACAAGCAGCAGTTTTTCTATGAGTGTTAATGTACAGTACGACAGTTTTTCTGTGTTTGCTGTTTGGGTAAGCAGATGTCTGTCTTGTCTTTCCTTACTGTTCCTGCTACTTCACAACCAGCTGCCTCCTTTGGAAGAAGATGTAAGAAGTGCTCACACAATAGAGCAGTGCCAGGGAGAAGGAGAGCTCCCTAAACAGAAAGCTAACAGTAAGATTTTATCTGACCTCAAGTGAAACTACTATGAAATGAAATAAATACAGGCAATTAACACCAGATTAATAACAGTTCTTCTCCCAAATCAATAATCTAATTTTGTATTTTAACAGTTATATAGGCAACCATCAGTTTAGCGTGGCCAAGCAAGCCACATAAAATGTGTTTGTTAGATGCACCTTTTCAACAGCTAATTGGTTATGTTTTTATAAAAGTGCTGTGGGCATAAAACAAAATGACAAAATATAAAGAAACTAACTCACACTGCCAAAATACTTGTCAAGAAGTTCTACATAGCGATGAATTATTTCCAGAGTTATTAGTTCGTTGTCCTGATCTTCAATAGCACAGCAGAAATAGAGACTTGCATATCTGCAATAACAAAATAATCCTGATGTGAGCATAGGAGCATGAGCAAAATGAGCGCACTTGAGGAGTATCATATTCTCAGCTGCCCTTCATGCTCAGGTTTAGCATACTGTTCCTCTAAATCAACAGCCAAGCAAGTCACAGAATCACAGAATATGCCAAGTTGGAAGGGACCCACAAGGATCATCGAGTCCAACTCCGGGCCCTACACAAAACCATCCCCAAGAGTCACACCATGTGCCTGAGAACACTGTCCAAACGCTTCTTGAACTCTGTCAGGCTTGGTGCTGTGACCTCTTCCCTGGGGAGCTTGTTCTAGTGCCCAACCACCTCTCTGGATGAAGAACCTCTTTCTGATATCCAACCTAAACCTCCTACCAAAGAGCAGCTAAAAGACCAGAAGACACACACATGTACAAAAGGGATCTGTCTCCTTGAGTCCAGCATGACTTCAGTTTTCACTGTCCTTTAGGTGACAGAAATAAATTAGCCAAAGAAGTGGCTGGAAAACGAAATGTATTTTATTTTCTGGTCTCCTGGCAGAGTTCTGAGGCACAATAATTTTCTCTACTGTCTGTAACATCCAAGCACCAGTATACTAATCAACGGATTCAATCTTAAATCTTTATCACACACAAGCTACACACAGAAATATTAAAAACTACAGAAAATGCCTTAAGAAAGACAAATTGAATTAGCAATTAGGATTTGGTGTATAAAGAGAATTTAACAAATTCAAAAAACTCCAAAACTAACGCTAATGTCACATACCCCAAATACTATTAAGCCAACAATTCAATCACTACCAACTGTCCTGGTATCAGACTAATGAGAAGCAATCAAATAGTTTCTAGCAATCCACTTCCATCTTGGAAGATTGAATTCTTCAGATATGAAAGAGTTCCACTTTAATAAAAAGACCATCCATTCTACTGTGCTCTACCATACATATGGTCAAGTCATGTTTAAAAAAGCTGATAAAAAACCCAAAACAGGAATGAAAGCTGAAAACCCCATTTAGTCTTTTCTAAAGTGCCCAGACCATATGCTGCTCAGTCACACATGGCACAAACCAGACTTCAAGTACCACCTGTTGTAACCGTTAATTTACATGAATCACAAACAGCTTTTGTTTGCCTCTTTAGAGGGGACAATTGGCCACACTAAACAGTCTGAGCAGTCAGCCCTGCTGAAAAAGACATCATTCAGATGTGAACGCCAAATTTAAGGTTCGTATTTGTTCCCATACAGAATCCATGCAGCCTTTAAACGTTACTCATATTTTGTAAGGTGGGACTTTGTAAACCCCTAAAAAAAATTGTCAAGAGTTTTTGGCTAGAAGTCCTGCAAAAAAACGCTGTATTTTGAGGCATGTTCAAATTTGTCACCCAGATACTCATCCAGTACCATTTATAGTCCAGAAAGTGTTCCCCCCTCCCCCCACTCTGCTCTGAGTCAAACTGCCATGGCTTCATGATGAAGGATTAATAAGAATAACTTTTATACAAAAGCTTTAAACTATGATAAAATGTAACTGCCTATTATTTTTTCCATCCTACTACAAAACACAATGGGAGAAGAGACAAAGACACTTCCATTGAAGGACAACATTTTCATTCCCTCACTCCTTCATCTCTTCACCTTGGAGACTTGTGAGCTCATCAGAAGTCCTATCTGAGCACAGTTCTTTTTACTTTACACTGTTGTGTTTGTGCCTCACTAATTTTTCAAGGACATTTACAGTCACTGAAGTAGTTTGCAAGATTCAATCTTTACAAGAAATCGAAACTATTTTAAAGAGTACTGTGAAGTGATACGATACAGAAATAACATGCTTTCAAAACTACTGAGGAACTCATAAGTCAAACTCCATGTTATCATATGTCACTGTAGAAAAAAAGAGATTTGACATATTATTTGACATTTACACTAATCACCAGCACTCAGGCCAAATCCATCTAAACAAAGCTTTCATCACCTTCAGATGAGCAGCACTGATTATGATGAAGTGCAGTTAAACTGCTTCCTTACAGTGCTTAAACACAAGTTGAACCACATACTGGGAGGGAGACCTTATCAAATCAAATTTGATGCAACTATTTTAAGTTTATCCACATGGGACAGACCTTTTGTGCTTTCTATTACTTAAGAGTCAGTTTGGATGCACAGAACTATTCGGGGGGGGGGGGCGGGAATCAACACAAATGAGGGGGAGTGGAGAAGGAGATTAACATAAAATACTTTCCCAGAAAGTGGCCTGCTCTCAGCGTCCTCATTTAAGAGAGAATGCTACATACTTTCGAAAGCCTGCATTTGGCAGCTAGAGAGTAGACTACACATTCAAGCCCTGCCAAGTGCAGCTCTGGAGAAATAATACTAAGAAACAAAAACCACTCAGAGGGTATCAACACAAAATGGAGGTCTAGGTATCTATTATTATATGCAGATAATATTTTTCCACGTATTTTTTAAGTATCAACCATGACTAATGGATCACTACTCAACAGAGGAAAACAAATGCAGATTTAATAAGCCTAAATGGCAAGAGGAGTATAAACAAATCAGCCATCATTGAAAAGAGCATGAGCATACCACAAAGGAATGCTTCAGACCCAAATTCTCAGAGGCAATAGTTTATTGTAATTTTTTTCCCCTGCAGGCCAGGGCTTCGGAAAAAAAAGTGTGCACTTACAGTCTAGGGCAGACACCAGAAGTTTTGCCAAGTGTAGAAGTTTACATGGAGAGTGTCCACACAAATACAAAGAAATTACTCATGTACTGAGGCTGTAAGAGATTTCTGCTCTGCAGGAGCAGATTCTTCAAAATGAACCTGACAGAGACCTGTCTTTTATATGCATCCAGTGAAAAGGCAAATTCTGATAGTAAAGCATACACCTAAAAACAAATACAGTGTAGTCTGGAAGAAACATTCTGCCTTTTCTACTCCTATTGCAATTATGGTCTTTCTATCTCACTAAATATTAATAACAGGATCTTCAGCCTCAGTTCAGCTGTTTACCCTAATTTAGAAAAATATTTTATGATAAATATCCTTCACTTGTTAGAAAGACAATGAAAACCAGAGAGATCAAAAGCAGTTTGGAGGAAAATCACAGAAATTTTGATCTAAAAGTTTAATGTGGAATTAAAGAACAAAAAGGTAACACAGCAGGTGTAAGTACTTATACAAATTCCTGTCTTGAGACAGATGGCCTTAGGATTTTTTTTTGTGATAGTAAACAAATCCATGCATTTCACTCTCAACAGTTGCAATACTTCGGTATTGGGAAGCCTCACAACAGGTTCAGTAATTGCTGCGAGATCAGGTCTCTGTGGGCAGAGCATAAACTACAAGTCCTACTAGCTCAGTGGCGTTCTCCTACCAGGTGAGACAACACCTGCTTGAAGTCATCTCTGGAAGTTTGTCACCAGGTAAACTTGCAAACAAGCCATAAGTCTGTCAGCATCAGTCACTTTGCATGTAGATCCTAATTGCAGACGTTTAAAGCTTAGGGAGTTTGGCACAAACAGAACCAAACTGTAAATGACAACCAAGGGGCAGACAGGTGCTTAAGGGAGCCCAAGGATCTGTAGCTTGGTGATAGCTGCCCAAATGGAAACTGGGAGCACTGATATGTTGTGCTTGACAAAAGATTTTTTTCTCATCCTGAAAAATTTACGCATTTCTTTAATAAAACAAGAACTTCTGAGACAACAGGACAGAGTCTACCAAACTTGAGCATTTCTTTTACAGTTTCTTATTTCAGCAAAGTTATACACCCCAGTAGTGTTAGAAATGAACAAGAACTTGATACTGATAGTTCTCTAAAAAAAGCTGCTCTTTCTTGATGCTGAAGTCCTCCTAGTGCCACATGAACAAGCATCCTGTACAAAGATGAGCTGATCTAATTAAAATTATCAAACCCAAGTATCTAATTCACTATAAACGCTGCATTCAGCCAATTTTACAAAGTTTTAACAGATACAACTGGCAGCTAAGTTGTACATAAAGTAAAACAGGGATCATGCCAACTGCTGGGCATATCCCACTGGCCACATGGCTGTACCTTCCGTTCATAATACTTAGAGTAGAGAGGAACAGTACCTGCACAAGGGGCTCTTCCATTGCTACTTTCAGTGGAGAGGGTAGAAAGAAAAGTTCTAAAACTCAATCTACTCTAAATCTTTAACATAAACTATGCTTGGTTATGTCATGCTAAAGTAAAAGGCAATTGCCAAAACATCAAGGGCAGCAATGACAGTTTTATAATTTGATATTGCAAACACAGGTCCAAACTGACACATAAAAACAAAGCAAATTAATCAAATAACCAATCAACAATAACTAAATCCCATGAACACAATTACCCAAATGCTAACAAAGCAAAATTTATATAAAATCAGTTATTCTCTGACTTCTGATTTTGACTGCATTATCCTACACAATGAAAATAACTCATACTGCCAGGTGCTAAAACAGTGAATAGAAGAGGTCTTTAAAGAAAAAAAAAAAAAAAATCACATCCTGAGTTCCTTTTTTTAAGTGAAATTAGAAATTTTAACATTTAACACATTTTTTCTGCCACAGGGGGAAAGTTTCTAACTACTTGTCTGCAGATGATTCCCCCCTCTGTTTTCATAAAGCACAATTTTTGTTGGCTTCCTATATTTATTTTTTTATTTTTCCCAGCAAGCCACTTAAAATCTTACTCTTCAAGTTAGAAGCTCACATCCTTTTTTAATCTTCTGTTGCCTATCAGCCCCAAAAACTCTCTTCCAAACCAGCTACAGAACATGTATAACCCAATTCATGACAAAAGTATGGGCACCTTTGTTTTGTAGTGCTAAAGGAAAAATATTAAGAAGGCAATGACTGAACCTATGTTGCAAATGTTATCAATGCCCATGTATGAAACCAAGCAAAGTAAAAGTTACACCACACATGTTCAGGTGGATTTTAAGTTCTGCTTTCTTGAAGATTCATTCAGAAAACATCCTATAAAAATAAAATGCTACAGAGCTAAGGAGGCTAACAAAAATAGTCTAGCTGTCTTAATAAATGTTAAGTATCATAAGGAAGCTAAAGCTACAGTCTTGCCAATTTTGCATTTGAGTTCATTCTGTTCTTGCAAAAAGGTACAACAATGAGACCCTTGAGTATACTTCTAAGAATGCCAACCATTTTTTGAGTAGCAACATCTAGGTCAATTCTCCTACATGTAGACAATAAATACACTCTAAAAACAAAAACAGCACAAATTTCAGCAATTTAAAACTCACAACAGCAATACACACATGCAACACGTACAATAGCACTGTGCACATACTTTTACAGCTTATACTGGAAAACATTTGCACAAGCAGGTTCAGATCCTTCCCAGCAACAGATCAGACATGAGCAGATCTCAGTTGAGATGCTCAAGAGCCTCTTGTTTGTGAGCAACTGGGAGCACCTTTTGCAATTTCACAAAGCACACAAACTTCCAGCAGGTGCGTTTCTCTTTAAGCCACACACCTTTTCAGCTACAAAAAATAACCCTTTTCAAAGAAATCACACTACCTGGTACTCATCATCTTTAGTTATGGTGTGGTGACTGGAAGAAGTCTCACAAATATAAAAGCTGTCAGTGTTATCAGACACAGGAATTTAAACTATCACCTCTTATAGCTAGTCCTTCTGGTGATGTTTTATGGAAAAAAAAAAAGAAAAGTAAAAGAAAGATAAGATTTGAGATGTTCATTAGCTTGGTACAAGCTCATCTTTAGCAATTTCATAGGCTCCCTGTGGCAGATTGGTCTGCAGACAGTGAAATAAGCTACTGCAGTCAGCTGTGCACACCAGCAGCCCAGCAGACAGACTGCAGTCTACGTCCGGTCAAAAATGGTCTAAATACATCTCCCAGCAAATTTCCTCATTCTCCTTGACCACAGGACCCACAACACACTACTGAGTTGCAAGAACACCACAACTTTCAGCAACTCAAACGGTCATACCCACCAGCTCCCTAGACATAAAAGCGCTTGGCAAGTAGTTGTTAAAGCAAGAAAAAGGGAGGGAAAGCAGTTGTGTGGAATCATCCCCAGAACAGACACTGCTGTTCCAGACTGGGCAAGGAAGGGAACAGACAGGCCTACTTGTGCCTCATTTTTCTGACCTAGCCTCATGGAAGCCCAGCTGGAAAAGCACTTCCAGGCTTTATCACTCAAGGAAGCATACCAAGTGTTTGAGCAAGTTGATCTACATGCATGTACCAGAATTTTTGTGAGGAAACTGAGAGGCAGAAAAAAAACCCTGTCCATGCTGTCTTCCAGCACAGCCTCATGCATTGCTCCTCCTCTTTCCTCCTACTTGTGTTTAAGAATCACATACAAGTAATATTCAGACCAGCAATATTCACACACATGACGTTACTCACACCAATGTCTGTATGAAAACACAAACTTAAAACATCTAAACATATTTGATTCTACTCATTCCAACTCAGAATATGCTGTGATTCTGTGATTTGTTACACCAGAAAAGTTACAAACCCTTAATTTTGGCACCAGTTCTCTCTGTACTAGCTACAGGGAATACAACAATGTTTATTGTAGCACAAGTTACCTACCACTTCAAAGAGAAAACAAGAATGCACAAACCTTCTGAAGTTTGTAACTAACTAGGGAATGAAGATAAGACTTTGTAGCGGCAGCTTTACCTGAAAGAGATACAGCCTACCACATCAGGAGGTAGACTACTGCTTTGTGGAGAAAATTATGTTCACACCACCACATTTTGATACATTCTAAAGATCAGCACAAAGATAAAAAACGCATGTCAAATACTCCTAGAAAGGTTAGGGAACAACTGAAAAATTAAACTCCTGCAAAGAAACTAATACAGTTTTTTTAGTACTTGCACTAAAATGCCATGATTCCTTCAATTAGTAGAAATCCCTTCTTGTGTTCATAGCAAAAAAAATAAAATAAAATTCAAATAAATCAAACTAAGTACTCTGAAAATTTTCCTTATTCCTATGAGCCTTAAAAAGCAAGTTATATTTTCATGTGATTTATGAAGTCATTGGTTGAGATGCACATTTATGAAATTTTTCTTTATCACCTATTACATCTGGAATGCCTAACAATATGAAGCATGTATGGACCGTGTGAACCTAAGCAGAGTACCAAGAACTGCCCCTCCTTATGAAAGTAGAAGGAAAGCTCATTTCTTTTCTTCAGTACATTTCTAAATGCATGAGTGGTTTTCCACACATGAATGATTCCTACTTGGTTATCAAATTAGATGCAAGAGAAAAGTCAGTCTTCTCTGTAACCAGCAGAGGGAAGGAAAAAAAAAAACAACACCAAAACAAAACACAAACAATCTTCATTATTTTCCTGCTACTTATTACACTGTTTGTGATGTATGGCAATTACGAGGTTAGTGAGACAGAACAACCTTTTGTAGACAATCTTCAGGTCTCTCCATTCGAGGAAACTGCACATTTTCGGTTTGCGGGCCAATACTGTTTGAACAAGTTCCCTTGTGATTTTCTTCTTTTCTTTGTCAGATAATGGGACATACCACTTCTGGAGTCTCAGTTTCCCCTGGCGACTAAAAAGCAACATAAACTGCATCTGTTGAATTACAGGGACGGGAAAAAAAAGAAAAAAAAGGCAGCATTAATCTCAGTCTCTGAGTTTTAAAAAGCTATCTGTGAGAAAAACCAAACAGGAAGGAGGACAGACATCCAAAAACCCTAACTGTATTTCTATAGCACTGGCAGATGTTATACAAGATCTGGAAGTACCAATAATACAAAGGATTCCGCTGAGCAAGGTCAGTCATGCCAAAGGCAGTAGAAAGCGCTCACAAGTTTCTGAAGCAGATGTCAGAACCATCGGGTGGCGAGTGAATACACCCAGATTTCAGACGAGCCACGTCCAGCACCGGCGTGGTTGCGTTTCCGAAAATGACAGAAAAAACCCAGCACAGCAGTCTCTTCAAATACCCAACTCATTCTCAATTCACCGGATTAGAGCCTTACAGCAGGAGCAATTTGCACTTAAGATCTTTCCGAAAAGCCTCGGAATACTTTAAAAGGCTTTAAACCTCCCAGCGGAGAGTCCTACGGCACAGAAAAGCCCAGTCTTTTCCCACGTTACACAAAAGGAGAAGAAATTAAGTGCTTTCCCTGCGGTCCTATGTTCCAGGTCTCGCTTCCTCCAAAGGAGTGATGTTGCAATTATATTTTAAGAGGAACTTGCCAGGCTGTTTTTTCCAGCAGCTCTACCGTTAAACGAAATGGGCTTTTTTGGTCTTTTTTTTGCCTTTTTTTTTTTTTCTTTGCGTTTTTGCTCGAAGTTGTATCGGTCTGGGGAAGTTTCCCAGGCAATGTGACAGATATGAAATAGGACAAGAAAGCCCAGCCTGGTCCCGGGTGACAAGTGCGACCAAGCGCCAGCCGCGACGAGCGGCGGCCGCGGCCGCAGCGGCTCCGCGGGGCTGGGGCAGAGCCGCGCAGCCCCCGCAGCCCCACAACATCCCTCCCGCCCCACCCGCCAG
>VXAY01002692.1:601483-677199 GCA_013399855.1 Oxyruncus cristatus
CTAATGCTTTGTTTATGAAATTATGATTCATGTCTACTTACAGAGGCTTTCTGTGCCAAAACAGCCCCGGTTTGGGGGTTTGGTTGGCTGGTTGGCCGGTTTCGGGTTCTTGAGGGTTGCTTTGGTGTTAAAATTCTAATGAAGATGGGGCTGGAAACACATAGTGTTTCCACCGGTGTTAGGGGGAAGAAAGAGCAGTGTCTCTCCAAGCCGAAGTTGGAATACCTTATGATAAAAAAAAAATAAAAACTTGTAATAAAAAAATAAAATAATTTTTTTTAAAAAAGGGGGGAAAACCCACACCTAAAGCTCTCAGCATCATCGCTGCTCACCTCCCCCTCACACTCCCAGCCGTAAATGATCAACATCGCTGACCTGACCGGGCTGATCCGATAGCAGTGTGACAGGGACCGGCACATCCCGGGAAAGGGTCGTGCTCCGGCCACCGCTCCCTCAGGAGCAGCTCCCAGCGACTCGGGATGTGTCACGCTTTTATTACTTTCTCTTATTGACACTGGAAAAAAAAAAAAAAAAAAGCCCATTCTTTTGGCTACGAAACGGCTGTGGCAGCACAAACCGGCGCTGGAAATGCTTTTGTGTAAAAAATGTGCATGGTCTGAAAGGAAAGCCAATTTTCTGGCGTTTCAAGAAATGCTGTAGTCAATTGTACTTGAGGAAAAGTGCAAATATATTCCGGATTTTATAGTAGAGGTTATAAAGGTAAGAGAAAAGTGACATGAGAACGAGGAGTGAAACCAAGCTGAATGGATAAGGCAACTGGAGTATTAGAGGTCGTGTAGAAAGTGAGAACTGCTGTTGTAGGGGCTTGTTCCTGTCACATTTAATGTTTGTTGAGCAGCCGTCCCGTTCTCATCTGAGCCTGCCTTCCATCGAGCTCCGGAACAGATGTGTGCGGATCTGCTA
This sequence comes from Oxyruncus cristatus, assembly GCA_013399855.1. Classification (NCBI taxonomy): domain Eukaryota; kingdom Metazoa; phylum Chordata; class Aves; order Passeriformes; family Cotingidae; genus Oxyruncus; species Oxyruncus cristatus. Next base: position 602,408 of record VXAY01002692.1, read on the forward strand.
CCTCGCAGAGTCTCCCCTTTCACCGGGGTGTTACTTTGTCCTCCGTAGTTGCCATGCATTGCAGTTCCGCTTGTTTCCTCTGAGGTCTAAAATATCCTGGTTTTCAGAAAGCTTTCATAAACGACTGCTTTCCTAAGCTGCCCACTGTTCTTGAATTCAGCATATCCCATGATTCTCCATGCATGCACACTTCAGGGGCTTTGAGATCTTCTAACTCATGATTTTAGCCAGCAACCAACTTTTATTTCCCTCTATCTGAGCGACTTGGAGTTTATTAGCGTTGTTATGGTAATAGGAGCTCCAAAATTAATTTCTGAAGGAGTTGCACCAGACCTGTGTTATGATTTGTCACTTCCCATCTCAGTGAAATATTTCTGCATATGGATCAAACCACACATTCTGCAAACACAGTTGATTGGAATCACATGAATTACCCAGATAGTTCAAGAAATGTCTGTGTTTTGGTGGTATAAAGTCTCAAAGTTCCAGTGATTCTTTTTGTTGTTGTTGTTTTGATCCTGTATCTTTGTTTCATTTTTGGTCAGATTTTACTGCTCATTTTCAGTGTATGGTTTCATGCAGTGATACAGGGGCAATTGTTCCGCTAGTTTTCTCCCTCCTCTCTTTTACTTGGCTGGACGTCTTCAGACTGTAACCTGGAGTTTATTTATCATTTAATCTCCTGGGCAGAATCACTCTGCTATAAGCAGTTTCAGGTGGAATGATAAGGCATGTGAGACATACCTGAGTGGTATGTCAGGTGTGCTGGAAACTGTGTCCAGCCATATCCAACTTAGAGGCAGCTTTCTGTCATCCTCAGCCTGTCCTGCCTTCTCATCCCTGCTTGGGATAGAGGGGGCAATGTTCTCAAGCCTGCCCAGATCGCCACCCATGCACTTCCTTGACTCATTTCTCTCAAAATGATCTGGCTCATTTTAAGCAGTTTAAGGTGTGATTCCATGTCAGTTTCAGATGATCTAAGTCCTGAGTTCTCCCACCCACTCTTCCCATTCCCAACCCCACGTTCCCATCTCTTTTCCTATGCTGGTACTTTGCTGCAGCTCACGTTGCCAACAAGGCTGGTTTCAGCTGTACAGTTGACAGAGGGAGTCAACTTCAGGACTGAGCGCCCGTGTTGTGAGGCAGTGACAGAGGTAATGCTGTCTCTTCTGTTTGTCCTGTTTCTTTCAGGAACTTCAGAAGACTTACTATTTGTGCATTTTTTTCAGTACTGCCATTTGTACCAATTGTTCCTCTTTATACTGACCCCATCGTTTGTTCCTGTAAGAAATTATCCTGTCGCTTACCCATTGAACCAGCAATACACCTAACTAGCTGTATTTATCAAATTGATAGATATATGATGCTTAAAACAATAATATAATAGCCTTTGAGTATTCCACAAACCCGTGACAATGCAGATGACAATGCAGTCTAATTTTAGACATGACACAGTGAGTCTTCTGTTCGTTAGCTTTTGTTCATTGTCTTATATCTAGCTTGATGATAACCCCCTGGCTTATTTTGGATGGGGTTTTTTTTTAGGTGCTAGAGTTGTAGAATCCTTGGTATTCCAATTTAGATGTAAGGCAAGTCTTCAGGGGATATATTCATTGACCATAAGACATTTGGGGTCCTCAGCCAAGGCTTTTCTTTTTAAATTATTTCCAGCATGACTTCAGACACAGAAGAGAACTGCCTAGAGCTGGAGAGAGAGGTAGGAAGGAAGCTTACATCAAATAAGATCAAATTTGCTTGGGTTTGACTGGTATGGTTTATATCAAATTTTGAGGTTTTGTTTGTTTGTTTTTAGTTAATTAGACTATAGTTGGTTTGTCTGGAAAACTGGGTCTTATACAAAAATGAATAAGGCAAACATCCTGGCATTTGGCACTTCATGCATGTTGTTATTGCCAAATCTGAAGCTCATGAAAGAATTTTGTTATGATTTGGTAAACCAAAAGACCTTTATAACATGAACTAGTCATTAATTCCAATGGAAAATTTGCTTACTAAATTTTAACAGCTTTTTTTCTTTCTTCACACAGTATTTAGTAAAGAAAGGGTTTGCTCCTTTCAGCCATCTTAGCACCTTAAAGAGGAGGGCAACATACTTTCAGAGTGCATGCTGTGTCTTTGCAGTGCACCACTGACGTAGGTGGATGTGTAAGACTCATTTTGTTGTTAGTTTATCTTATTGATGCTCAACATCAGGCTCCATTTGCATTGACTGAAAAACTGTGGAGTCGTTATGAAGGCTATAGGAACTGTGTTACTACCCTTGGAAGTGATCACTGCTGAATTTTTGCCTGTTAAGCCTCCAAACAGGATATTACATTATTACATGCAATTCTCTTCCCTGATGTACTGTCTGAGTATTGGCCAAACCATCAGTGTACCACTGTGATTCGTGCAGAACACTAATCTCAATGGAGCCGAGGTAAGTATATATAAGGTTGTAGATGATTTTCGTTGCTATGGCCCCCGTTTTTTTAACATGGAGCTCTCACTCTTGATGAAATACTATTAAGTGCAATGTAGCAGCCCGATTGCTAGATGCTATTAAATCATCATAGAATCATAGAATCATCAGATCACGGCTGGTGTCCTTACTCGCCTGTCTTTTCTGTGTAGGGGTTACAGGTTTGCCTGTTGCAGACTTGTGGACACCGGAATTCTTTTAAACATGATTGGTTTCCAACAGACACATGTGGCTCTAAGGAACATGGATGTCAGGCCACATGTGTGATAGGCAGAACTACAGAACAAGCATCACAGATGTCAATCGTTGAAGTTGAATTTTCAGAGCTGGAGGAATAGTTTGAAGCTGAAGTGTGGTCTTCCAGCCTGGTTATGAGAATTACACAGTCTAAACCATGCCTTACATGCGTCATTTGCTTTGGGAAATAACAACCTTCTTTTGAAAGTATATGAATATGCAGAAATGAAGTGTGTTAGATGCCAGTCAGTGAGGGCTTCCTCTTAGTTACTGTGTTTATTAGCCTGAGCCTGGTGCAAGGCACAGCAGCCATTTGAATAAGACACTCACAAGCCAGCTGGTAGCATTGGGTGTGTTGGGCTAGTGAGCAGCAGATTTCTTTCTTACTTTGGTTATGTTCTTACTTTTGCTTGTCCATGTTTATATTGGAGTAGTGCTCAGAGGGCCCGGAACTGGAGAAAATAACTGCACTGCAGACATTTATAAAGAAGTTGTTATGACTGCCAATGCTTCTTCCTGCTCCACTGCTACAAACTCTGCCATAGTGCAACAAAAAAATGAATGGTTTTTAAAAGACGTGTGTGAGGAAATCTGACATTTTAGCCTCACAAGAAAGTGGCTGGGAAGAATGGAGAGAGGAAAAGAGAGGAGGCCGACATTTCTGAGAATGCATCAGTACTTTAAGGAGTTGTTGAATACAGCATCTTACATATATCTTGCTCATCCTGCTGCCACTGCCATTTCTGAAGTGGCTGATGCTGCAGGTTAAGCTGCAGTATGTGCTTGCTGGATCCATCCCCTCAGATGAAGGAGTATTTGAACAGGCTTGTGTGGAGCTACTCAATTTTGCCAAGGATGAAGAAATCTTTTTAAAATGCCAGAGGTGGGTATAGATATATAGGACTCTGGATAGGCCACCTGTGAAGTCAGACACATTCAGAGGAAAACAGTGCATAGGTTTTCCAGTACACAGTCTGGTCATCCTAAATCCACTGAAGTCCTCATTTAGGCATATATTCCTCTTCTGTCCTTGCTCTTAGACATGTCCAACTGATGATCCTATAAGGCCTCTTGATCTGTCTGTGTGTGGAGACTGATCTAACATATCTCATAATTTACTGGCTTTTGTACCAAGGAGATAATCCAGTTTCCAACTTTGGACTTTCCCAGATTGTCATATTGTGTTGTATAGCCAGGAAAGAAGATACAGACTTTCACAAGTGTCTTAATTTCCAGCACATTTTTTCATGAAAACTTGGAAACTGCTCTGAATCTGAGATGGCAACCTGAAACCAGAATGTTTCATGTTATAATCAAACCATAAATCTCCCAAACTTCCACACTGATTCTACAGTATAACACTAGGGTTTCATTTCAAATCCTTCTGGAAGACTAGTATAACTTCCTGTGTTGTTTTAGAGAAAATACATTGCGTGATCTTACTAGTTTTTGCCACTACTCTAAAGGGGTGACACAATCTGTAAGGCTTTCCTTTATTGCCATTTCCTTTTTCAGCTGAAGTCTTTTAAGAGCAGGAAACTGGGATAGTTTCCTGTAAGGCCTGTAAACCATTTACTGCCCAGTTTGAAAGGCTCAAGAAGAATTTAAATGATGCGTAGGTTTTGTGCTGGCTGTGTCCACTTGTGACAGTTTTATCCCTGTGAATTCTCATTCGAGCTGTCTAGACCCCCTCTGTTGCCATGGCTTTGTGAAGCCTATCTCTGCAGTGCCACCTTTGGCCTTCCTTAAAGCTGCTGAACAGCAATCACAGCAAACATCTTTGCCAGGGGCACATGTGCATCATTTACCTGGGAACTCTAGGTTTTGTGTCTCTAGGTTTTGAAGGATTTTGAAGAACTAAAGTGCATAGAAAATGAGTGTGATAGAGCTCAGCATGAGGTCTTAGGGAAGTGGAATGTGATTTTATAACCAAAATATCTGCAAAATACTGACTGTTTCTGCTTTCACACCCACATACTTGGAAACATCAAAATGTGTGTGTTCAAATGGCCTGGTTAACATCACATGTGTGATCACACAGAGGATATTGTCTGTTATGTCCTCATTGTGCCTCTGGGCTTCTTGATTGGCAAGTAAACTGATTTTGGAATTGCTTTTTATACTCTCTATGAGGGGATGCTGTATAGGATACTTTGCCTCACTGTCTTGTTTCACTCCTCAGAAATCCATGAATGTCAAGAATGTTTGTTGCCTTTGTGTATTTTATGGCCGTGCATTTGTTCTTTGTCTTGTTTGATAACTTATCTTTAGGTCACTTTGTTCTTTCTCTTTGTTCAGATACCTTTTTAACATGTGTTTTACTGCTTCATCTGGCGCTTTCACGTACACACTCAGACATATTTCCACTCAGACTCTGTGAATGCCAATCTTAATATTTGTGTTTCAGATCACTGGAAGAGAACCAAGTAGCTCTTCATTTTCCCAAAACACTTTGTTCTTCAAGAGCAAGCCTCATTTTTTATTTCATCTATACAGCAGGATATCAAATACACTTAGAAAAGTTTCTCAGTAAGAAGACCCCATTTACTCTCTGACTTTAGGATTCTGCCCTAATCTACAGGGTCATTAGTGGAACAGAGCCAAAAGGACATTCAATTATTTGGTCAAGTCTGAAAGGCCAGTGTTTCACAACTGCAGAGTGTGCTATTAACAAGGATGAATCCTTTGGCAGCGTATCCTTTCTACTGCAAAATACTTGCCGTGTGGAACCTCAGATCCTTATTACAAATTCATGAATGATTTTAATGCATCCTGGCAGCTTTCATAAGCATTGCAGTCATGTGGAAGCAAGTAAAAAAAAAAAAAAACCCACAAAAAAACCCTGATCATTGATTTGTGCAAAATAATATAGCTATACTCATATTTGATCTAGCTCTCTAGTGGGAAAGGAATACTTGAACTTTTTTAAAAAATTAAGAGATTTCTACTACATTACGTCTCACCAGTGGATTTAGAAATGATGTTTACATAAGAGATAATAACTCAATGTAGATCATCAATAAAGGAGAAAAGATGTCTAAAATGAGCACAGTCCTGGGTGTGTTGGAGGAGTTGTAAAATCATGTTGTAAAACTAAACTACCCATTGTCAGAAAGTAACACTCTAACAGAAAAATCCGCTATCAAGAAATCCTTTCATTTCTTCATTGTATTTTAAAAAATTTTCCCCAAATTGTGAGTTTCCCTTTGAGCACTCCTAGCTTGGAGGCACTGTTTGTTGCAAAGACAAAGCTGTCAAGAAAGGAAAGCAGATCTGAGAGTGAGCAGCTTTTATTTCCTTGGGGCACTATGATGCAAAATGATAGCAACAGTCAACAAGTAACATTTTATGTGGTAGACGCTTGAAGAAGTATCCAATAGCTGATCTCTACTACAGTTTTCATAATAATATTTTTCCCAGTAAGTACCTGTTATGGAAACAAAAGTGGTATTGTCTGATCACAAGTCAGAGAGGAAGCTTTGAAGAGGATGCGTTGAAATGAGGAGTGTTCTAGAGCTGCTGTGTATAACACAGTGATATAAGGTCAAAACTAAAGATTCAGACTTTCAAAATTCCATCTCTTATTTCTATAGAGTTGAACACAGCTGTGGTTTGCATAAGGCTCCTAAATGCTTTGAAATCTCTTCCTTCTGTAAGGAGAACAGGTTTGTCCCACTTGCTCAGATTTGCATAATAAATTCACATAAAGAAAGCTTACAATTAATCTCTCTAACCAGTCTACCATGAAGAATTTACAGTTTAACAGTTTGCTTTGCCACTGATAAATAAGATCAATAATCATTATCATCAGAATTAGGCATCCTCCCTCTCCCGTTCACTCATGTGTAATTTGCATTCAGGGACACCAAAGAACAGTGTAGTGAAATCACCCCCAGGCAGCTAAACAGTCTGAAGAAATTAGGCTTGTGCGTAAACTACATGTAGATTAAAAAAAAAAAAAATCCTCAAAACAGAGACCCATGCCTGAAACAGAGCAACAAGCCAGGAAATATTTGGGTTGGTTTATATTTATTTACAAACGTTGGTAGCAGATGGTTACCAACATTTCATCAATGTGGCTGTTTAAGCAACTTAAAAGCTGTAACAAACAGCCCAATTTATGTACCAGCTCTCCTGCTTTAGCCCACTCTTACTTGAGTTACCTAGAACGACTGCCATTACAATTCATCACATAGCTAAGCAGCTATAAAAGGAAATAAATGCAAGTGCAAAACCAGAAAAGCAGCATGGTTGTCCAAAGCTGGAAATCAGTGGTTTCTTGATCACGGATGCCTGCTTTGAGTGATGTGCACAAACAATCGCTTTCAGAAGATTTCTCTCTCCTGAGTACAGAGTGTACCTTAGTTGTTAAGGCTTGCAGAGACTGCAGATGCAGATGCTACCTTAGCTGCTGGTTGGGCATAATTTAAGGAAGTACTGAGATAAATTATAATAAGAGAATGTATTTAGCAGATGCATTAAACTAGTCTGATCTTTTCCCACATTACCCTCCTTTTCATGCAATAGCCAAGGTGGCTTGGATGAGGTGACGGCTGACAGATGAAGGTGGCTAGTCAAATGGATGTCTGCAATACATATTGGTTACAAAATACTGTCTAAAGAAAGTAGATAGAAATGGGGATCTCAGCTGAATTTCACCCACAGAAGGTCTCACACTTAAGAATATAACTTAAGAATTGTCTTACAGGACAGTTTTTGTACATCCTCCATTGAACAGAGTTGGGCTTCTCTTTCTCAGATACCTATTTCGCTCACAAATGCAAGAATAAAGTTTATGTTTTCATAGGCAGCTGGACAGAACTGCCTGTGATACTAAAGTATAGACAGAAGCAAACATCAATTTGATCACCATAAAAAGGATGGACAATATAATGAGCAAACAGTGATTTAAAAATGGAAACAGGAATGCTTGCTTTGTAAATATTGTGAAGCTGACTTTCCCATTCCTGTTCTAGCAAGTGGTGAGGATCAGAGTAGTCACTGGTTAAGGAGAATGTCACTGCAGATGGTCCAGAGAAGAGTATACTGCCATCCTTTCATTGTCTGACTTGGCCTCAGAGCCTGGCTGGTGTCAGAAACCTCTACTCAGCAAGAGCTCAAAGTGTGAGAGTGCAAGTGTGTACATCAGTCTGAGAAAGTGTTACTGACTGTTTGCAAATTGGAAAGCTGCTGACTGCACTCATTTGTTCCTTCCTGGGAAAATTCTATCAAGAGTGACGATACGCAACATCATAAAAACCAGATGGAGTCTGAACTGGAAATGGGTGTAGTTTATGCATATTTAATTGATTAGATTAAAATTACTAAGATGCTGAGAATTTTTTTTTCCCCTTTCCTATCTTTCATTTATATGTAGTAAATGCTTATAACAACTTCTGTGAGAAGAATCTCCTAAATTAGGAGTGATTTACTTTTTAAAAAAGTCTTGCCATGTGACATGGCACGTTCCACAGCAAGTTTTATTTATGACAGGATGTGCATGTTTAGATCAGATGCTTGCAGGGTATATGCACATTATACACTTCTGATGTCCTCCCTCAGGGTGGAGCAGCTCTGAGCTTACACATTAGCCCACTGTGGGAACATTTCCATGTCAAAGCTTGACTGATGCTCCCATGGACTCATTGTTCCTGAACTCGTTCATGTGTATTGGAGCATGGGGCAGTAAGTCTCTCTGTGGCAGGACCTGCCATTGTGCCACCCACAGGAGCCCTGGTGTGCCCGGGGGTGGCAGGGGAGACAAGGACGCAGGGCTACAGGTGCTCTGGTTTGCCAGTGCCCTCACTGCAGATCCACTCCGTCCTAGAAACAGAGAGGTGTTAAGTTAGCTTTGGGCCTTAAAGCAGTGCCAGACTGAAATCGCCAGAGCGAGGAGTCTGTGATGGATGTGTGCAGGCTGAAAATTGGCTGAGAGCCCTGAGTAACTCTCCAGTGCAGATATCAACACACTGGGGAAAACTTTGGCAGTATCTCCACTTACCTTCCTCCAAGTGCTGAATCATCCTGCTCAGCTGGAATGAGCAGCACCTGGCCAGGGAAGGGACACCAGGAATGGTGCTGTGCTAAGGGGCTGTGCCTGGCTGGGGCTCAGGCTGAGCTTTGGGGCTCAGGGAGAGTTTGGGGGTTTGGGACACTTGGTTTCTGGATGCAGGCACAGCTGCCCTCCCACCCACACAGGGCAGATGCCTTCAGAGCCAGACAGAGCCAGACGTGCAGAGTTCACCTCTGAGAAAACAGCAGATTCTTCAGACACCAGGCACACAGATTTATGTGGTTGCCATTTTCTCCCTGTGCTGCAGAGTGGAGCCAGTGCCTGATGATCTTTCAGGAAGCAGAAGCTGTGGGTCTTGCTGGTGGTGGATTGCAACCAGTGCCGTTAGACTTGTCTTAGAAGTTGCTGGGAATGACGTATTTAGGTTACAGCAGAACACATTTTCATTAGGTGGTGCTGCTTCTGGAGAGAGAGGAGTGCTGAGTAGTAATCATTATTATTGCTTTAACAGATTGTATCTGTGCACGGCTGCCAGCTGCCACTCTCGGTACTGTGCTGTAAAGAGACCCCTGGTTTTAAATCCTAGTGGGTGACCTTATTATCAGTTCCATGTTTACCAAGCCCTCAGAAACCTGGACCCAAATTATGGAATTTAAAAATAAATACATTGAAGGGTTCCTTTACCTTGTGGTTTGGCTTCTGGGTCTTTATCATCCTTATAGGTAGTTTTTCTCTCTACAGCAAGCTAAGATTTTAGTTGCAGGAAGAAGGGAAGGAAGGGGGGAGGAGGGTAGAAAGGACACAAGAAATGAAGGAGAGGAGGGAAGAAGGGGAAGAAGAAGAGCGAGAAGGGAAGGGAGGAAGGGAAGAATAGCAAGAAAAAAAATTCTACAGAACAACAACAGGAACTCTACTTTAGGAAAAGTAACAGGTAAAATAAGTTTTACATAAAACCAGACACTGTCAAGATATGGCTCGCTTAATAAAAGTGAAAGGCAAAGTAAGTGAATGTATTTTATCTAGCAGTAGCTTGTCAGCTCAAAATTATCCACGTTGGCATGAACATTAACAGGATCGTAATGCCACCCAATTCCCTGCTCATAAATTCCCTGGATTGAATTAGTGAACTTGAGATTTCTTGCCCTCTTGGTACTTGTGATCTTTGGGACTCTAACCCACAGCAGTCTAGGTATTGGGTTACTTTGGTGCTGAATTTAATTTTATTTTATTTATTTTCTGAAGTGAGAGATCTGGGATTTCAGGCTTTTCAGGCCTTTTTTTTTTTTTCAGCGTAAAACACTTGAGTGCTACCTTCACTTTCTGGGCTATTTAATATGCAGGTGCAGAAGGACAGAGTAATTTGTGATCTCTGGTTTCTCTATCTGGCTGAGGGTCACAGACATGATATCAGAAAAGGAGTTAAGACAGTGGGGGAGCCAGGAATAATTGTCTGAGTGATGCTATGAAAGTACAAAATTATTTTGGAGAAAAGACAGTGCTCTGAGCTTTGGAGGACCAACCTCCCTAAAAGCTGTCCAGGCAATCACCTGGGTCAGCATGAGATATGGCATAGATTGTTTTGAAAGTGTAGCTTTGGACCCTAGTGCTGTGTAAGTCCCTGCATTCACTGATTTAATAGAGATATCCTAGTTTACACCACTGGCAAGTTTGGCCATGTCTTTAATTTATAATCCAAAGACTTTGTCACAAATCTGGAGAAAATTACTCTAAAATGTGATCCTCAACACTGGGAACAGTGTCATTTTAATGCAAACTGTGGATTGACCATGGTCAAAGGTTTGTGGTATGCATTGCTTCAGTTTTAAATGTGTGCAGGAAGAATGGATTTTGTAGTTGAAAGGCTGATAATGCTGTTATCCTTGTTCAATTTTTTAGCACCATCTGTTCTTCCCAAGTGGAACTTCCTGACAAATCATATGAGCAAAAGCTTACTTTATTTCTCCATGCAGCAGGCAAACCATTAGAATTACCAAAATCTGGTTGGGCAAAGAAATATGTTTATAAAATGATTGGTTTAAGTCTTTGTTGTCTGAGAAAATGACTTTTTAATGTACTGACAGCTGTCTCCCTCTGGCATGTTTTGAGTTTAACAGTTTATGCTGGAGCCAGATCATTTGTTTTATAACTCTCTGTAGCGTAACAAACAGCACTTTTAAATCTCCCATCAGCCCACATATCGCATAAATGTTATCTGTCCCAATTGGGATACTTTTCCAATCACTACATTTTCTTAGTTGTGCCTGAAAAATACTTAAATAATATGGTCACACAATAATCCTCTTTGAAGTCACATAGAGTTGACTGAAACATTTGGATATTTTTATTAGGTCAATTTAATTTAGAGTCAAGGAAGCTACCCAGCACATTAATGCTGGGCAAATAAATAAATAAATTTATTTGCTAAAATAGTTCTATAAAGCTTATTTAAATCCTGCCAGGAAAACAAATACTATTATTTTCTGGTCCCTAGACTTCCAAAACCCAGTGTGTTGCGTGCTGTGCAAATATAGTCTGGATGCTTACAGGCAAAATCAGGGTTCCATTTAAATGCCTTCATAGTTTGCTTTCAAATAGGAGAGCACTGGGCTTCATGGTCTAATTCTTCCATCTGTATCCAGTGGTGTCCAGCTGGACCCATGCTGGTTTTGTGTGTGCAGAAGTCTGCACACAGTTAGCTGTCCATGTTTCCATCCCTTGAGCATCATACAGAACATCCTCACCACCACTTTGGTGCAACACCTGCACCTTGGATTGAAAACTGCAGTCTGAACACTGAAATCAAGTCATCGCAGGGGCAGCTGGAAGTGAAACAGGGGGAGGTTCTCTTCATTTCCATCCAAAGTGGTCTTTTGACATAATTTGATCTCCTTAATGGTATGTTGTGGGCGTGGCATAGCAATGTCAACATTGGATTACTATTTCTGTTATTGGCAGTGTAGTGCTCCCTTTCCCCATTTTGTAGGGAAAAGAGAAGATTATTAGCCAACTGATCTGTAGCAGAGCCTTTGTCCCGTGATGCCACCGATACTCATTTCATAAAGGTTCCTTACACTGTTTTGAAGAGATGTTACTGATTTTACTAATTGATTAGATGCACTCATTGTGGAACCAGGGCAATGCTCAAGCATCTTCTCAAGGCTTAGATATGTTCTTTGCTTGTAACAATAGCATTTGTACCATCTCCTAAATCCCATTCTTCAAACAAGTTTTGCAGCCAAGTTGGGAAGGATCTACTGTAAGCAGAAAATTTTCTTGCTAACTGCACAGTGAGTGTTACCAGTCTCTGGTGGATTTCTGAGACATGTCTGTGTCGTGATCTGTCCCTGGGCTGTGTGCATTGAGAACCGAAACATTGATTTTGTGTCACAGTAATGTGCTTATGAACCATGTAAAAACAGAACAAATATTAAAACCTTTGCAAGTCTTATAACACAAATGAATAGATGCATAAGGAATAGATGCATATATAGAATAGATGCATAAGGAGGGAAAAATACAAGCTCTGTGTAGAAAAAAGTGTCTGGATAAAACATCTGTAAGGGAAAATGTTCATGGAGGATGGCTTTTGAGGTGAAAAGAAGAAGTCCCATTAAATAAGTATTTGTTGGCAGGCTGCTGGAGGTTGCAGCCATGGGAAGGAGAGATGGTCTTCTAATATGTGGCTTCCAAGATTCTCACTATAATCTGTGACAGTACTAATGTGACACCCAGATGAAACATGGAGCTACAAAGGCAGGACACAGTGTACTGTCTGTGCATTGCATGGCTTCCTTCCCTTTTCCTTCCCTGTGACGACTGCCAAATCTGAATTAGCTCTGATTCAAGGTAAAGGCTGGATATCATGACTGCATTGGACCGTGGGAATCTCACTGAACACTGGGTGCTGGTCACAACGCTAGAGGAGGTTGCACAATCTAGGCTAGAGCCCCCCCTGAGGAGTCTGGGGATAAAGGGAGAGAGTCAAGAGGTTCTTTTGGCAGGAGGTACGATGAATGGGAAGATCTTTTAACCACAAGGACTTGCCATGTCAGGTAGGCTGACGTTCAATGGCAAAAGAAGTGTAATGGTAAAAAGGGAGCTATGGGACTTGTGTGAATATCTTAGATGACCCAGTTCCAACCTGAAAAAAATACTAAGTTATAGAAGTACATGTTAATTTTGTTTTTTATTCTATCTCTTTGAATTATTTGGATAACCTTAGCAAAGATCCACTCATTTTGGAATCTGAGAAGCCTGAATGTATTATATTCTATGTAGGTCACATATCTTTTAGAACGTGGATTGATATTATTGAAACTCTGGAAAAACCTTTCATTTAAGCTATTTAAGCTGAAGTTGCACCTGTATTTACCTCCAGATACATTTCAGCTCTCATCTGATCATTCTGTCTGTGGGAACCAGAGGGGAGGAGAGAGGCCAGTTCACAGTTGGTTCCTGCTCTAGCTCAGGCACCGGAACTCCACTTTCCTCTCAGATTTGGTAACAGAGCCAGGGTTATCTTCATGGCTAAGCAGTTTTATTGTGAAGTCCCAGCTTTCAGGTTTTAGTAAATGAAGGAGCTGGTCCAAAGATCTCAAATCTGGCTCACTCTTGCTTCCTCTCTGACTTGAGAAACTCAGACTCAAGGTATGTAGGCAAAGTCATGTCTTCCTGAGCAGTGTTCAGTGCTGGGAGCTCTGCTGGCATATTCAGTGTGGGCTTTTCTCCAAGCGTAGCACAAGATGGAACATAGCTCTCCTGGGTGAAAGCAGTGCAGAGAAGAAAGCTGAAATTAAGCCACAGTGCTAGAAACAAAATATTAATAATTCTGAGTACAAGCTTCATAATTAATTTTTTCAAAAAAATCCCCCAGAAACTTGATTCTGTGTTTAAATTGTGGAACTTCTTGCATGATGCTTTCAGCTCTTAAGTGTGTCCTAAAGAATTTTTTCAGGGATTTAGATGGCAGTGGAGTGTCAGGAATGTCACATAATGTGTGTGCAGATATGTAATAGCATTCATGAGCTTCTCTGATGACACAGGCTTTATTGAAGCTCTCTGACTGTAAAAGATCTCAAATAAGTGATTGTTCTGAATAAATTGTCTACACTATTGTTTTCCCACTGCAAACAGAACAGAACCATTTTTAAACAGGCTGGATAAAACTGACACAGAATTCAGTGGGGGGAAAAAAGGGCAATTTCAATTATATTTTCCCTGATATTTCCCAAACACTTCTCTTTTTCTTTCTTTTTTTTTTTTTTTTTTTTTTTTAATACATGGTTCTTTCTGTTCAAGAACAGACAAAGCTTTGGAAAGTGTTGCCTCACACTAATAAACATGGGAGTAGTACACAATCATTCACTTAAAGTTTTGGAACAGGTAGTCTCTTACATAGCTACAAAAGGGGCAGAGCTTGGGAAAACTTTGATAAGGCATTTCTCCAAGCCACAGCTGAAGAGAGCTATGCTTTTGTTTCTTAGATTTCAGATGCTAATTGCAGCAGAATACTTGTCCAGTGCATTAGTGAAAGACTTCAGTAGGAAAAAGGTGCTTCAGCAGTCAGTATTCACGGTTCAGCAGATGAGCTGAAGCCGCAGTATTTTACTGAGAAACATGGTACTGTCTGCCTGATGAGCCATTGTGGTGGGTTCATGACCTCTCATGGTCATTAGAGAAACCATGTAAAATTTTGTGAAGAGGTGCTGTCAATCCAATACAGATGATAGCAGCCAGACTCCTGAAACTCTCACTGTAGTTTCAGCCAGATGCAGCACTTTTGCTGTCTCCGATTGTGATTTACAGGACATTTACAAGATATTTCACTTTAGAACAAGCAGAACAGTGGCAGCAAGCAGGGCAGCGTGTCTGAGCAGGTCTGATGTACATGAACCCTTAGAGGAACAGCCTTTGGAAGGACTGTGATTTCCACAACACTCTCTTGTCCAAATAGGCTGATGTTTGGGGGATTTCCCAAGCCACTCTACACACTTTCAGTGCATTTGCTTTCTGTCTGCTTGCCCCCACTCCCCTGCTCTTGGGGCTGCCTGTGACCTCATCTGCCACCAGCATAGAGAGGCATGACCCAGGCCAGGAGGGAGATTTCAGGCACCTTCTACCTGGCGTGCAACCCTTTCTTCCCTACCATGTCCCTCATCAGATGCTGCTGTTTAAACCCGAGCTGAAACCAGACGGTGGTGAATACACTGCTGCTGATGATGATGCCGTGAAGCAAAAGGCAGTCTGGAGGGAGCCTTACTGCCTTTTCTCTCCCTCTGCTCTGGGGGTATGTCCCACATGGCACTGAGGACCCTGAGGCACTGCTGCTGGTGCAAAGGGACATAGTGTTACTCTGGGAAAAGAAATGTCTGAGGCCAGAGAGGATTCACATTCATGTTCTTAATTCATACAGTGCTTTGAGACTGGAAAGAAACTACTTAATAGGACACATAAGAAATAAAAGACATTTATTTTTAAAGCCTTCTGTTTTAAACAGCAGTGTCAGCTAAAATGTTTATATTTTTAAATTTAGCTTTCATACTATATCAATTCCAGAGCCAATCACGTTTTCCCTGTGGTAATATTACTGGCGTAATTCTCAAATCACCCTGTAGCTTTATTTTGTGTCTCATCACTCTATGGAAACATACCATAGATATTAGGCATGTACTGGAAACGAAGAATTATAGGAAACGATTGTCTCATCCTTGAGAATGACAAAGTCTTTTGCTGTTACGAACATCAGCCACAGACTGTCTTTTGGAGTAATTCACAGTCAAAAGGTTCTCAAAACAGTTTTAGTGATCAGCCTTCCCTTTAAAAGCCCAAAAGCGCCTGCATTACATTCATGATGCATCCAGACTTTTTTTTTTTTTTCTCTTTCAATTGCAGCAATTAAAAACATTAGATCACAATTTTCATTAGGACCTGTAAGTAGAAGAAACCACAGTTTGGTGGGGGTGAGAGGAAGATATGCTCATTGCTCCACATTTTGTTAATTCAATCTTATGCCAGCCCTATGCTGGGCAGCACTATGAGTGAGTGCCCTGTCTAAAATGGTTTTCTTTTACTGAAATACCCATCACTGGTTCATTTTCTTTTCAGAAATATTCCTGCACATTACTGGATGTTACTGTGAGAAAGAGATGCCATCTTGTGGTCGGATTTTCATCTCACAAAGCTGAGCTCACTTTTCTGAGAAACTAGTTTAATTGTCTCACCAGCTTGAGAATGCAAAATAACTAAACCAGCATTTTCAGATTTCATTATAAACTCAAGTCCTTCACCAAGACCTATGGGCTTTTGGAAAAAAAAAAATGGAGATAATAATTTTTTAAGTTATCAAAACAAAATGCTGATATGTGCATATTATTTTTCCCAAAGTCGAGCAAACATATTAATTTTGCGAAGTGCAATGATTTTGTGCAGCTGCTCAGAAAAAGGTGGTGCAAGCATTATTCAAAATAAAGCTTATGTTTTCCATAACTTAGGGTGATATGAATAGCAGTTGGGACTACCCAATATTTTCCATCTTACTTCCCAACCTCAGGTACAAAGCTGAATAATAAGAATACCAAAAGACAAAATCTGCCTGGAGTACAAAGCTTTTAGACTTTGGGAGCAATGAAATATATATTTTTTTCCAGTTAGTTATTCAAGGATTACCCATGAAGTTAAGAGGCAATCTATTGCTTTTGAGAAGCTACTCACAGGGCTCTGATGTGTTTTGTGCAACATAAAGATCCTCTTTATTACCCCAGCCTCTTCCGTAAACAAAGGAAACAAAGGTTATGATTGCAGAAATCTCCTGGCAATAGAGGAAAACTGCTATCAAGGTTTCTTCACAAGGACTGTGCCATGAGCTCTGTAGGCAGAGAAACAGAGCCCTAATTATGTCAGAAACAACTACAGTCTCTGGAACAGCTGAGGAGTGAAAGCAATAAAATAGATATGACAGTGCTTTACCTCCCACTCCTTTTGGGCTACAAGTTCAGTCCGGCTTGGTTTTAAAAACAGTGTGTACATCTGTTGGACCTGCTCTCAGGGTGCAGCTGCACCACCTGAGTACAGACACTGTCTGTGTCAGTGCGATATGGACCAACGGACATGCTGACCGTGGCTGTATGTCTATACTCGTAAGTGAAGAAAGCCCAGAAACTTCCCTGGCCATCAGGACTGACTGCTCTGGGACAGACTGTGTCGGTGCCAGCTCACCATCTGGCTGGCAGATGGAGGCAGCTGTAGGCACACTGCCTGCTAGCGACAGCCACCCCGCTGCCTTCACTGACAGACTGTGCCTCGAAGCTGCTCTGCAGAGCACTAGCTCGGCCAAAATGGGAGTCGGGGCATGTCAGGCTAGGTACTTGTG
Source organism: Oxyruncus cristatus (assembly GCA_013399855.1). Lineage (NCBI taxonomy): Eukaryota > Metazoa > Chordata > Aves > Passeriformes > Cotingidae > Oxyruncus > Oxyruncus cristatus. Next base: position 619,508 of record VXAY01002692.1, read on the forward strand.
GTCCTGTGCTCAGGAACCTGCTTGAATTGACTAGGATGGGCAAACATCAAGTAGAAAAGGTGCTAAGTATGCAGCCAGGGGAGGAACGGAGCAACATGGACTGTTACAGGCTATTTATTTGTTATTTGATGTAATACTGTACATTTCACAGCAGAAGAAAATACCCCCATACCTGAGGAGCTTGCAGGATGAGGGAGGGGAGAAAGACAAAGGCTCAGTGATGGGAAATCTGCCCTTAGCAGTGTTGTGACAAAAATTAACTGGCAGGAAGGGTTAGCCCAAAGCCAGCTCCCATTAGTGCCACTGGCCCAGCCGTCTCCTGGCATGGTGCCTCAACTGAGCAGAGGGATGACTGGAGGTCTTGGTACCTCTGTGTCATATCCACCTCCATGCTGAAAGGGAGGTGACCAAGGCAAGTTAGGAGAACAGAGGAACAGGGAGCTCTCCCAGCGCCAGATGACTTATGCTGGTGTCCATTTGTGGAGGAACATAGCAAAGTAAAAGTGCGAGTGTAAGCAGGGGGTACAGTGAAAAGCGAGCTTCTGTACTGCTGCAAATTGATTTTTTTTTTGGCAGTAAAGAGACTTCTATTCTCACTGCATCGCAATGAGGGATTCAAAGTCCATTTAAGTGTCTGTTTGCCTTTCCTTTTACTCTGCATTGCAGCTGGCATGCCCAGGAAAAACAGCTTGCTCTGAATGCACATTAAGGTTTGGCCAGTGCGTGTGTGTAAAGCAGAAGTGATACAGCATCCTTTCATAGCCAGCAGGCATCAGGATCAGACAGTAAAGCAGAGGACATGATGGCATTTCCATTTCTTCTGTGTGCATCCTCATCTATGTCAGCCAAGGCATAGGCATTGGCTCTCTGGACTTTGCTCAGATGTGCTGCATGGCAAGGGATGGAACTGAACGAGGTGCAAACTGCTGGAGCTGGTTATTGAGATCTGAGTGACCTCTTTCTTCTGTAGAAATTCTCTACATCCACATATTTATTTTGAAAATTTTACCACATAGACATGAACTTCTGTACTGGATTTTGGTTCTTTTCTCTCAGCCCCTTTTTTCTTCTTTTTTTATTTTTTTAATCAGCTGCTCCAATGATTGATATTTGTAAAGAAAAGTGAGGAGAATGCATTTTTTCTTCTTTTTCAAATAATGTACTCCCCTCCTCTCTGTATCTGCCAAATTTGACAAGTAGCAAATAGAGCAGCATCACATCCTGCTTCGAGTCAGCTCAGGAACAGACACTACTGCAAAGTCAGCACGATCAGGAACCAAAGTGTCTATAAACATCAGGTGTATCTTTCATAGATTGCAGAGGTGAAAGGAACCCCTGTGTTTTTTCACTTTGGTCTTCTGCATAAATTCGCTCTGGTCTTCTGCATAAACAGGTCATAGAGCTGTTCTTTGCAACTGGATAACAGCCGGTTTCGAAAGACACTTAATTTCATTTTAAGAGCCTGTGCATTTCCCCTGACAAATCATTCCAGCTGTTAATTTCCTTATTTCAAGGACATTGTGTCCTATTTCAAGTCTGAGTTTGTCTGGCAGAATTCAGCTTCTAGCTACTAAATCCTGGTAACCTGCTGTCTGCAAGATGGAAGAGCCAGGCTGGAGGAGCTGGACAGTTTTCCGAGGGAGGAAGGGGAAATGTGTAGGTATTGGTCCTGTGTCACTAAAAAGCAAATGCACAGCCCCAGTCAGTGCTGATAGCAGATTGCAACCCTGTTAAAGTTCTCCTCCGCCCTTTTTGCCAGGAATTCATGCCTGTAAAAGTAACCCCTAAACCAGCACTTTTTCATCTGTGAATATCCATCTAAAATGATCTTAAGACCTCTCACCCTTTCTTGAATAAGCTGAATAACTCCTAAGAATCCCTTCCCCATTCTGGATCATTTTCTGTGTCCGTCCTTTGAATCCCTCCTCTCAGACATCCTCCCTGACAGCACACTATTCTAGCAGCAGTCTTACAATTGCCACATACAGAGCCAAGATAACTTTCCAGCCCTAGCTTGACATTTCTTTTTATATATTGATTTTTCTGTGTTATAGCGATTGCCAAGCCCTTTCCTGACTCACTGCTTTCTGTGAGAAGCATTCTGTTCCCTCAGCTGACACAGATACATCGACATACCTCCAGCAGGGTAGCCGCAAAGTCTCTCCAAAGGCAGACCTGCCTTTGGCAGGGTGGCCGTCCCAGGCCAGGCTGGGAGCGTTTTTCATGCTCTGACATACTCAGTCACCCAGAGCAGTTAGTGCAGGTATTGGTCACGGGTGGTCTCTCTAACAAGTTAAGCCCCTCAGATGTTTCTGCGTAAGTTTCCATTTCTGCTTATCTCTGAATCCCAGTATCCTGTCACTGACTATGAGTTCAAACTTATGTATTGACACTAGGAAGAAATTCTTTACTGTGAGGATGGTGAGAGACTGGAACAGGTTGCCCAGAGAAGCTGTGAATGTCCCATCGCTGGAAGTGTTTGAGGCCAGGCTGGATGGAGCTTGGAGCAACCTGATCAGTGAAGGATGTCCCTGCCCACAGCAGGGAGGTTGTACTAGAAGACTGTTAAAGGTCCCTCCCATTCTGTGATTTTATGATTTATGAGAGGTTGCATGAGCCTCATTAAGTGACCTAGGAAGTTTTAGCAGTGAAAAATGGAGAAAAATACTTAATCTGAGTGCCACCAGCACGCAGTATCCTGGAGAACCCCCATCCTCTTGCACCCAGACACCAACCACAGCTCCCAAGGGGGATTCGTGTGCCAAAGTAACCTGTCTGATTATAGTCACAGAGCTTGTAGCAGGCCCAACCCTGCTTACAGTTTGGTTTGTAGAAGTTGATCAGGATTACTTTGCTACTCTAACAGCATGGATGATACTAACAGACTCTGCTGCAGCATCTCAGTAGCTCTACCTGAAACAACACTCCTGGATGGATCAAAACAGCAGATGAAGATTAATTGGAAACTCATGAGGCTATTACCATCCCACATGCTAGAACAGACTTCTTGTTCCCACTAGTTAGATTTCCTGGGTAAAAAGTCAAAACAAACTAGTTTCATATTTTTTTGTCAAGTAAAATAAAACAAACCCCAAACCAGTGTATTAAAAAAAAAATCGATAATGTTTATCTACAGTGTTTTATAACTGCCAAATGTGGAACAATGCTTAAGAACTGAAAAAATTCCTCTTATTCTCACTTTATGTTCTGACAAAAAAGTCTGTCCATTTCGAATATCAAATAGGCATCCACTTCCCTGCTTTCACCTCAGAGGTACAAAAAAATATTGCACTGTCAGTTCTACTCAGACGCAGCGTGAAGGGCTTGTCTCTCACTGTACCTGCTCACAGTCCGAGCTAATCCTTTCGTAGCACTTCTCTGTTAATATTTAAAAGGCTCAAACATGCTCAGATTCAGTGACCAAAACCAGCTCTTATAAAATCATCCTGTAGCTGGATTCTTTTTTAGTTTCTAATGCTTTATCATTGCCTCTGAATATTTTGCCTCTGAAATATTTTTGATTATGTAGAATTTCTGACATGACCTTAATACATCTTCCATAAAGAATCACTGCAGAAACGGCAAATTAATTTTCTAGTGCAAAATAGGAAGACAGTAGTACTATATTATTGGCAGAATTTAGTCACAAATAGGAGATAATTTGTCTAGTAATATGAACATAATTTTATCCTTCAATAATTATTTATTTTGTTCTTGTATGCGTATTTTGTGTGTATTTAGTGATTGCTTTCCCCTAACTCCTGAATAAACATAATATATATCTATAAATAAATATTATCTAAACTCAGCAATTAATGGAAATCAACACCATTAGGACTGCAAATAATTGAACAACAGAATTTATTTCTTGCAATAAGCCTTGAACTAAAACTAAGCTACAAAGTCTCACGCTCCTTTTCTTATTTTAAATAGACTTAAATAGTATATTCCTGTCAGGCTCATAATTTAAGTGTGTTCTTTGGTTATGCATTATAAAAATGGTAATCCCAATAAATTCACTTGGTAGTGCTTCAGAAGCTGCCATGCAGCTGTATCACAGGAATTGCACAGCATCCAGAATGTGACAGTGAAAGCAGAATCACTCTGCTCTTCAATGCATTTTCACAAAAACAAAAGGCATTTGACTTTATCTGGTTGTCATTTATGTGTCCTACACAAAAAAAAAAAAAAAAAAAAAAAAAAAAAGGCTTAGTAATTATGCCATACAGCTGTCCTCAGGCTTTTTATGGAACCTGCAGCTGTGAAATCCAGTCCCTGAACAGGTACTGGGTCCTTTCTCCAGTCTTGGAAGTGAATGAACTGAGTATTGCCTGAAAGTAATAGGACATGCAAAGGCTACAATGCAAGAATACATTTCCTGCCCTGCTGTTAGTGGGAGGGTGAGATACCACTCTAGGCCTTAAGGTGTAAGACAAACAATACTGATATCCTTCTTTCTTCCACCCATAGTTTATGGATCCCATCTGATGGGAGAGGTGGAGTTCCCAGTATAGCGTGTTTGGGCAAGAGAGAACAGTGCCTTGGATGGCTTCATTTCTGGAGCCTTCTTGAACCACTCCCTGTCACCACTACCAAACGCTGCCCTAGGCAACACTGTGTTGGTTGGAGAGCTGTGGAGATCAAAAAGGACTACTTTGGCCATGGAAGATAGGCAAGGTGTGAGGAGCCCTCTGGAAATTTTGTGATAAAATCAAGAGGAGGAAAAACAGTAGTGGAAAGTTTAAATTGATCAGTGCATGCCCTCGTTCTACAGCTGGTGCAGCTGAGAGAGTCTTTAGAGGCCACGGGAGGCTCTGGATCCATGCTCAGGAGGCCACTAGCATGGATACAGCAGTGTTGCAACTGGGCTGAGAGACCCTCTGTCTGCATGGATGTCCACTGTGTGGGCTGGATGGGGCACCCACATTAGTTCAGCTCAGGGTTGAGCTTCTAAAGCAAATGTCCCAGCCCAGGCACCCCTTCTGCACATCGGTTCGGTGATCACAAGGCACTTTTCGATTGCAGGGACTTAATTTCCTTGGAATAATTGAAGGAGTAGTGCTGCTTCAGGAGTGCAGTGAATGAGTTACAGCCATAGATAGGCTTTCAGTTCACAAAGTTGGGCTGGAGCTGGATACACGGCCCATGCAGGATGGGTGGAGTATAGGTACCAGGTCCTCAGCACAACTGTTTCACTCTAGAGACCGGCTCCTATTGATCCACAATAGTTACTGATACAAAAACCTTATGGAGGACAGCTGCCCCCTCAGCTTCCTGCCTGCCACCCCTTGCCTGACACCTCTCTCTGTTTGTTCCCTTGAGCTCTGCCAGCCGATGTCTGAGCTGTGACTGGATCACTGAAATGACCTGGGTCAAGGCTGAGAAGAAGGGTTGTATTTTGTCTTGAGCTGAACTGCTTGTCTGGCACACCTGAGAGTGCAGCGTGTTGCCCTGGGGCACAGGAAAGAACAGCTCAACATTGGGGAAGGGCAATCATAAGATTAGTGTTGCTGAGTTTGCAGAAACAGCATTTTCCTCTCAGACTGACAAGAATCTGTAACCCACTTCCAGAATACCTTTCCCACGTCAACCTCCCTTCTCTTATTTAGTCCAATTAGTAGGAGTTTTTAAGGTCAAATCAGTCAATTTAGGAAAAATACAAACACCATTGACAATTGACACTTGAAGTTCAACAGCTGTGCAAAGGTTGCTCAGTAAGAGTAGATATTATATCACTCATTATTCTTCTATGCCCTGGCCCCATGATCCATTCATGAGGGCAAAAGTATTTTAATACATTAACTGGAACCTCTGCCAGCTTTTGGATTGATATAATTTGTGGTCAATGAACTCTTGTTCATCATCATTGAATTCCCTAATAGGTTCGTTCACAGGCTGCTGTTGGGGAAAGGTTGCCAAGTCTGAATGATTTTTGCTCGTGGCTTTTCTGTATGCTTCTCAACCCCTGGATGAAGCCTTTAAGGTTAACAGAGAGACCTCAGGAAATAATTATTATTTCTCAGTGACACCTTCTGCATGACATCTTCAGGAGTTACTCAGTGAAACTATTGAAGGCATAAGGTCCAGTTGTTCTAAAACATCTCCCAGTAAAAGAATCCACATGCTGTAATTATGCACTGGGGTTAAAAAAAGCTGTCTGTTACAGTGATGAACTTGCCTAGTTGACTAAAGCTACTTATTTTCTTTTAAATTGTTGTTTGATTATTAAATGTGTTTGATGTGGAAATCGGGATTGAAATATTTCCCCATCAACCTTGTGAAAATCAGGCAAACTTGCATCTTGCCAGCACAGATGGAGACAAAGTTGGGATGATATGAAAAATGACACAAATAAAGGATTTTCTGGACAGGTTTTGTAGAAATAAAGGGCTATTCATCAAGTGCTATTTGTGTAGAAGTCCCAATAGAAAGCAGCAATGATAGTTAGAGGTCACCAAAATTTCTAAGAACTTCACTCCTTTGTAGATAGATGTGCAATCTTTGTAGGTCTGTTTCCTGTCTTGCCCTAGGAAACAGAATGAAGGTTTTGTTTTGTTATTTTAATTCCCTTTGTACCGTGTGGGGTTCCTGAAGCCATAGCTAATGTCTGTCAGGAGGGACTTAACCTTAATGGCAGATAAACTTCAGAAGAAAAAGGAAGTTTATTTTAGAAAGGTATTATGTCATTTAGTTACAGAAATTGGTATTAGAAACAGATAAAAATAAAAAAGAAATCTGTGAAGCACAGTTTTCCATGATGTTTAGCAATTAGAGCTGCTCCCACGTCTCAGATAATGTGAGGGCCTGGCAGTCTAGTCACCCCCCACTGGTGAGTGTCCTTTGTGACTGGATTTTTTCTTCTGTCCAACATGCAGTCTTCTCCCTACCTGTCTTGTCAGCCTGCAGGATGCCCTTCTCACCTTTTCATCTATTCTTCAGCACAGTTTTAACATCACCAAGCTCTTCTATCCCACCTACCTGTGATCATTTATGGATCTTCCCTCCTGAGCAGAGGGACCGATCCTCCTCTCCCCTCCCCTGGTATTGCATTCTGATATTCAAGCTGCAAAGGCTTTAAATGGGACACATCCCAATCCTGGCAGCTCCTCTGTACATGCAGTGATGATGCAGCCATTACCAAGCAGATCTTTTATAGCTTAAAGAGCCTTTTTGCTTCTGGTATCATTTTCAGAATTGCTACAGCACTTTATAAAGCCTGTGCTATGAGAAAAGATTCACGGTGCTGATACCTGAATATATCCACAATCTCCGGCTCAGTGGTAATGCATTGCCAAGGCTACAGGTGACAAATTGGTGACTAGGGTGACAGACTTGAAACTCAGATGGAAATATCCAGCTTTTCCAGCATGTCCCTTTCCCCCCTTCACCTTTTTCTGGTTTTAAGAGTTCTGTTATGTCTTGTAATTGGGCAATGCCAGCTCGGCTTCAGTGGCTGCACAGAGCAGGACTCAGGCTTTGGGGCACTGGAGATCTGTTTAAGAGCTGAAACTACTTCTTGCTGGCAAAACTGCTGCTGAGCAGCAGCCCCGCGGAGGTGCAGAGTTGTGAGAAAGTGGGTTGTGGTGATCCCAAGGAGGAGCTTCACAAGAGCTGTGAATCAGGAGTGCCAAATCCTGCAGATGGCAAACCCTGCTAGTCCTGTGGGAAGCATGTGTGCAACTTCCCCAGCCAAATCCTGTCATTAGTCTTGGCCCTATGCAGGGCGGTTTTGTGCCTTGCAGAGCTCTGTGCAAGGCTCTTGAGGGACTGAACCCCAACAGGGAGAAGTTACCAGCGACTCTTGAATTGGTGATACTCTGATGCCATGAGAATCAGAGACTTCTTGATCAGTTTTGCTCCGAGGCAAAAGTCAAGTTGACCAGCAGAATTCCTGCAGACATGTAGGATTTGTATTATGGTAAACATTAAAAAGTGTGGCTATGGATGTTGTTCATTCATGTAGGAGCTTGCATCTAGCACATGCTAGGTGCCTTGAATCTTTCTTAACCTGTGTCACTGGGCATCCATATTATTTGTGTTCAGCACTAACTGATGCTCTGGGGAGAGGCTGGCACTTGTCTCCTGATTGAATTTGTTTGGTTCGCAAAGATTAATGGGCATGAATGATGCTGTCTCCAGCAGCAGTCTGCAAAAAGCTGATGACAAGTTGTGCAAATCTGGTGTCACCTGGCAAATGCAGATCAGCCAAGAGAATAGCAGCGGGAAATTATAGTTGGCCTCATGCTGTCAAGATTGTCCTGGAAAAATTTACCAGGCATCACAGTGGCTGCAGAGCATCAATCCAACCTCATACAGCATGGAGGAGAGGGACATGACTGAAGAATATGCATCTTTGATGCGAGTTAGAAAATCTGTTCTCAGGGGAGAAAAGAATTAGCTCTGCCCTCAGTGAATAATTCAACTGAGGAGTTTTGCTTTGGGCAACTTGTGAAAGTAGCAGAGCTCCATGTATAAAATGGTATTTCTGAAAGCTTTACCCATTAATTTAACATGACTTAGCTCAATTCCAACCTTCCTTATCCAGTACAATCCATCTTCTGCTTTGCTAGTCAGGACTGATGTATTCCTCTGTGGCGTGAAGTGAACCAGCTGCTTGCAGACCTCAATAACTCGCTTCCATGGCAAAGCAAAAGAGAAGCTTTAGAACATCAAAGGAAGTCATACAGAATTTCCACTACACTCAGCAATTTCTTGTACATTCAGTGCTGTGCAGTATTCACTGATGGATAAAGATATTATAAGATCCATTTAAATATATGATTGTAGTAAATACATTTAATACCTTTTGCAAGATTTTTTAGAAATTTTTTAGAAATACCTTTGAAATACCACAAAGGTATTTCAGGAATTCCTTTCTTTGTACAGTTTTAGAGATACTAATGCTTGTGAAAAGCAAGGGGCAAAGGGAACTGCCTAATAATAAGTGACAGTTGTGTAACATAATGGTAGTTCAAATTGGACTTTACTGCGCATATACTGGAATGCAGAACATATGCACGGATATATAATGCAAACTGGGGCTTATAATTACAGAAATACGAGCTGTTTTTTTTTTCTTTAAATACTTACATTAAATACACCACCTTAATTCCACTCACTCGTACTGAGATGTTCAGTAGCAAAATAAAAGGAGGCATATAGAAGTCTAATGGAAGAGTAGTTCTAGGAAAAGGCCTTGTTGAACCTCATCCTGTTGGAATCAGCCCAACTCTCCAGTCTGTCCAGGTCCCTCTGCAGAGCCCTCCTGCCTTCCAGCAGATCGACACTCCCCCCAGCTTGGTGTCCTCTGCAAATTTGCTAATGATGGACTCAATCCCCTCATCTAAATCGTTGATAAAGATATTAAACAGGGCTGGGCCCAACACTGATCCCTGGGGGACACCACTAGTGACCAGACGACAGATTCTACTTTAGTGCACTTAAACAATAGCAAACCTTGACTTCAGTTTTACTGCTTCAATCTTTCTATTAAAAGAAAATCAGCAGGACTTCTCCAGTTTGCTCAAAGTATGACTCCCTTCTCACGACTCTATTTCTGTGGACACATTTTCATAGAATCATAGAATTGTTTATTTTGGAAAAGACCTCTAAGACCATTGAGACCAAACATTAACCCAGCACTGCCATGTCCACCACTAAACCACGTGGCTAAGTGCTACATCTACATGTCTTTTAAATGCCTGCAGGTAAGGTGTCTCCACCAGTTCCCTGGACAGCCTGCTCCAATGCTTGACAAACATTTCAGTGAAGACATTTCTTCTAACATCCAATCTAAACCTCTCCTGGTGCAACTTGAGGCCGTTTCCTCTTGTCCTGTCACTTGATACCTGGGAGAAGAGGCTGACCCCCACCCTGCCACAAACTCTTGCCAGGTAGTTGTAGAGAGCAATAAGGTCCTCCTCGAGCCTCCTCTTCACATTCTTCCTCATGTTTGAAGACCCTTTTAAAGAAATAGCCTAAGAGATTCAGGTTCTCAGGACTTCATTTGTGAACATCCTCATTTCTTTGCAATTAAGCACATGACATTTCATCCTACCAGTAATGATCCTCAGATCTGCCTTTTCTCTAGAATACCGCTTGCACTGCCAAGCAAATTGCAAATAAATGATGAGACAAATGGTAGACAAATTAGGCTGAAACATCAAATTCAGGGATGATACCAGCAGAGGGCAATAAATAGACACTGTCCCTGATAACCGGCTCTCAGTCTGGAGACTGGGAACTCCATACCTGATGTCCACTGTTTTTAGAAAACAAGACCAGATTCCTTCAATAAAGTACAAAAAGAAAAGTCAAAAGTGGCTTTCCATTATAAAATCTATTTAGTCATCCCACAGTCCTTTTATAAAAGGTGCTTTTTAAATTCTCATTACCGGCAATGATAAAGTCTAGTAAATAATAGTAAATAGAAACAGGTGAACCATAAGCCTACCTCGGTTAAGGCATTCACACAGCTGATACGTGCATGTGTAATAAATTAAGTGCTTCATCTACAGCTGAAAAAAAGCTACATGTTAATTTGATTTAGAGCACCTCCTTTGCCTTTTAATGATAGGAAATACAGTATTAGAAACTACATCACAAAGAAAAATAGATGCTGAAAAAAATACCAGGTTGGGAGGGATGGAGATACAGAGCTCTTCATGGCCTTCAATATGTTTTCTTTAAAATATTAACTTCCAGGTTGAAGTGTCTCTTTTGTGTACACAGCATATGCTGGTTTTACTCTTTTACTTCAGTAGGATTGTGCCAAGAGACCATTAACCAGTCTTTTACTTCCAGCTTGCACATTATATTGTTTGTTGAGGAGACATTTGCTGAAACAGGAAAAAATTGCATTTCTATCCTAATGAGGCAGAAAAGTTCCCTCAGAACCTTGTTAGATAATTAAGTGCCTTAGGTCTACTCAGCATCACCAAACTTTTCAGCATTTAAATTATTTACAAATAGTTAAGACCAAATGTTTCACCCACCATTAACAGGGATGCTCTGGTTTGTGCGTCTCAAGGATATTTTAAGGCAGATTTGTTAATCTAGGAAGCCTTACAAATCTTGTGGGCCAGGTAACCCTTGTGGCTAATTCCAACTTGCATAATGCAAATAAGACCCAATGCTGATATTGAAGGATGTCAGGCAATAGAAAAATATTTCTGTTCTAAGTATATCCCATGAAAATCATAAAATACCAGGTTGGGAGGGACCTCAAGGATCATCTGGTCCAACCTTTCTTGGCAAAAGCATGGTATAGACAAGATGGTCCAGCACCCTATCCAGGTGAATCTCAAAAGTGTCCAATGTTGGGGAATTCACCACTTCCCTGGGGAGATTATTTCAATGGCTGTTTGTTCTCATTGTGAAAAATTTTCGTCTTATGTCCAATTGAAATCTCCCCAGGAGTAACTTGTACCCATTATGCCTCATCTTTTCTCTATTGTCATCCTAAAACTGGTGCATTTTGTTTCAATCACCTGTATTCTGACAGCAGCAATAGTTCTGGCAGCTGTGTCTGAACAGCTTTATTGAGTCTTCATTTGGTGGTGATGTAGAATTCCACATGGGAATTAGATTCTTTGGAAAATTAAAGGTGCATGCATGTTAGTTAGGAAAAAATAACCTGCAGCTCTTTTCGGTAGTGCTGGCAGTGGGATGGATTCATGTCATGCCAAGGTTATTACTAAGGAGTGTAGCAGTGGCACTGTATTCAGTTGAACCCTTAGTCTGTCTAATCCAGTGTTTTGGAGCTAGAAATACCAACTAATTCTCTGTATGCTCTAAAAATACAGGGACAGGGTATGATAGACTTACCCATAACAAATGTGGTTACTTAGAGTTAAGAAGGGAAGACATTTTCCCTGTAGCAACTAAGTGTTTGTATATCCCAATGGGTTAAAAAAAGTGAGAGAGTCAGGGAAAGGATGTTCTAGCAGGTTATTAGTATTCGTCTCTCTCTTTCTGAGGATGAAGGAAGTATTAGCTCTCCCTCTCCAAAGGATCATGCACAGTACTGTCTGCCCATATGCATGCAGGGAATGAGGCCTCTCAAGGAAGACCCATTTCACTTTCTGCTTTAAAGATAAAAAGAAACCACATCATTTGCAAAATAACACCAAAACCAACCAAAAAAAAAAAAAAACCCAAACAAAAAACCCAACACAAACAACCCTCCAAAAACCAATCAGACAAAAATGGCATTTGATAATTGGCTGAAATTATCTGCAAGTTCTAGTCAAATTGACAAAATCATTTACAGTACTGGAAAAGTGAAAAGAAGAAAGACCAAGAGCATTTTTGAACACTTAAACAAAATACTGATTTTTTATCTCAAAGAGGAATTTTGTTTTCGACTTCATATAAATGCAACTCGAAAATGGCTAAAGCTCCTTGGCCGCTAAAATTATTAATTTTTTTTTATTTCTTCTTGGACCTGCAGATCCTTTGACTATAGGCAAGGCAATGCCTTTTGGCAGCTCCTTTCTTTGTTCTCGCAGTCCAAAGACTTCTTATGTTTTGGGATTTGACAGGTCTCTTTGTGCTTTGTCCCAGAAGGAAACAGAGCTTTGTTTTACTGAACAGGTGATGGGAGACATATAAAAACAAGAGAGTCTGTGAAGCAACTCCAGGTCTTCCTTTGAGTGTGGAATTCAGGAATGTTAGAGTTCAGGACATGTAGGAATTGCCTTTTCCCTTCAGCAGCAAAAGTCTAGAGAAGTCAGCAGTAGGATAACTCTGCCTATGTGAGACTGATTCAGTTCAGAGCAAACCAACATGTAAGGAACACGAGGCAGTATTAGGAAGGTCTCATCATCTCAGGGGTTATGTTACCCTCCCTGGCAGGTAAATATGAAGAAGTATAAAGGAACCTGTAACAGCAGCACTAATCTCAGAAGAATGCTACAGATAATAGCAATTATTTCCAGAAAAGCATTATAATACATATTCAGGATTTATAATGTGTGGCTATTAGGATTTAGCACTATTAGATGTTTACAGCAGAATATTGTTCTAAATTGAAACTGTGAGCGTCTTCCTGATTCCCTAGGCATCATCAGCCAGCCTAATACTGTTTTTTCAAGGCTGCAGAGTGCTGTGGAGTCATTTTAGCATGCTCTTAGCTGATGTGGCACTTCTCAGGGGTGCCCTGTTACAGGCAAGAACTGTAGCAGGGCTGACACCAAGGAGATGTGATGGCACAGCCTGAGGCAGCCCTGCAGCTGGGTAGTGCTGGCTGCTCCCAAGGCAGTCTGGAATTGCCTTTCATGGGAAGCACATACGTGTGTTTTTTAAACCTGGATTAGGGGCTTGGCTCTAAATCAGGATCAAATCTGGTCTGTTTATACTTGCAGTCTTACCATGCCGTGAGCCTACTCCTTCGGAAGTAATCACCTTGCTGAGAATAAGAGTGATACATTCAGCTCATTAGTGGTCCCAAAGCTCTCTCTGTCCTAGGTTTTCCAAGTGATTGCTATGCTGACAAAGGTTCAGATCAGCTGTCCACTTATGTTGTGTATTCATAGTTAACTTAAAGTGCAAATTTTTCAGTGACAAATTAGTGAAAGCCTGGCATTACACACTTCTGAAATGCTCAAGAAAGGCTGTTTCTTGCTCTTAGATAACAACTAGCCTTTAACAATCTCATGGTAGGATGTTACTCCATGCCTTTATAGCTCCTCTTTTTTTCCAGGCATGTAATTTATCTTTTTATTTCAATGTGAATGTGTTCAGCTTCTCCTTTCAGTCCTGGCAGCTCATTATATCCTACTGGTCTGAGAGCTCCTAAAGTTTTATTCTCATGTGGGTTCTTAGAAATTTTGTTCACACCTTTAACCCTTTGTTGTATAAGAGATACAAACAGATACCTGTTTTTCATGAAGAAAGCACCTTTTCCACTTCTCTGATTTTCCTTTTTTTTTTTTTTTTTTTAACTCTTTTATATCTGCTCTGTTTTTCCAGCCCCCTATGGGGCCAGGGCCAGCAAGACTATTTGTTGAGTTGTACAGACACCACTGCTCAGGCCGAAGAGGGGGCCATGGTTTCATCTTCTAGCTGGGGGTTTGTCTCTCCTGGGGCCATGCTTTTGACCCTATGGTTGCTCTGAGTAATTAAGCACAACTGGAAACAGTTGCAGCTTCCCAGTTCCTGATGCTATGGGAATTCCTGTGTTCCTACAGGCATTAAGACATGTGATGTTATGAAAACATAAGCCTTTGATTTTCATAACTTCAAACAGTTCTGATTATACTGTAACAGTGACCTACACTTTCCACTACTTTGCACTGCACAGTCTTTTCTGTCTCTTGCAAACTCCACCAGCAAATTATCATTGATTGGTATTTTGATTTTTTTTCCTGTTATGGGACTCATCAGCCTTTATGAAAGACATGCCAGAGTACTGTATTTCAAATATTTCTGTCTTTAATATTTAAAATCGAGGCAGGAAGAGTTTGCCATGCTTCCAGACAAAAGAGGCAGCTCATAAGCCCTGAATGGTTTCTGGCTCAGAGAGATGAAGAAGGACAGGAAAAGGAGAAAGGGGAGAGAGGAAGGAAGGGAAAGGATTCCAGTAGTGGCAAAAATCCCCTTTATCCTTAAAGAGATTTGAGCTCCAATTCTGCTATTATCTACACCATTTTCCACACTAAGGCAGTGTGATGGCCTTCACCAGAATGGCTGTTTTGTGAAAAATAAGAGAATAACCAGGCTTTCACAAGATAGGAGGAAAATCACCTGACTATATTCTGGTTGATGGAACTGATGACTTGCCTCTGAAGTGGAGAGAAACATTTACCATTAGAAAGCATCTCATCTCAAACTGAAAGAGGCCAAGTGAATGACTATAAAGGATGCAAACGCAGAAGAGGTGTCAGAAGACCTGAGGGACCAGTGTTCAATATACTTCTATACACTGATTTGTGACAAACAGTGCCTCACCTTGCGGTGGTAAGGAAGCTGTCATTATCTCTATCATGCCAGTAACACTAAGGCGCCCTGTTTAATCCCAAGCAAATAGGCTGAACTTCTTCCTTTATTTCGCGTGTGTGCTGTGACTCTGGGCTCAGGGAGGGGCTGCAGCCGAGTGAGTGGCTGAGGACAAGCGCACGGGCCAGGTGTGGCCAGGAGAGGGCCACCCAGCCCTGGCAGTGCCACCGCACTCCGCTCTCCTGCCAAACGAACAGGCGCTGTAAAAATGCTTAATTGCAAAGTCTCTGGAGTTCGTAGGCATCTGTCCCCAGGGAAACAGTTGCACACCGTCTTGTAGGAGAGGGATGGAGCAGAACCGTTGCTTCACATCCGCCGCAGATGTTAATTTTAGGGGACAGAATAAAAAAATAATAATAAAAAAAAAGACAGATGAAAAATGCTATAAAAAAAGTGCAGGGAACCCTTGCCTTTCATCTGGCAGCCTCTGTCTGATAAATGTCCCACAAGCCACAGGGTCACTCATCTATGCCAACTGTAGATCTCCCACAGCTCAAGTGGAATCACTCAGTACCTCTTGGTCCACTAGGAGCAGGTAGCCCTGCCATAGGTAGTCCCTTTGGAAATCTGTCTTTCTCTTTTAGGACTAAGGCAGGTTAGCAAAGGGACTACCTATTCCAAAACTCTGAACATGCCATAAGGGAGAGGAAAATCCTTTAAAAGGACAGAGTAGGAGCTAAATCACTACCTGCTTCAAGGCTGATTACATGGGGCACTTACTGGAGGTGAATGCCTCGCACAAGTGTTGACAAGAGGTTTCCACACATGGTAGAAAGTGGATGTGTCCAGCCCTGTCCCTACCCCGAGGCTGGGGCAAGCACAAGCAGCCTGCAGGGCTGCAGCCCCTCCTAAGGAGTGTGGGCAGCCCACATGGACACATGCTCCTCCTCCTGCAGGAGGATCCTGCATGGATCTAGTCTTTCCTTCCGAGCTGCCTGGAGTTTATAAGGTATGTGTAGCACGTTTTAAGTGCTCTAACAAGTGGAACGTCTCGGGCTTCCTTGCTTCTCTTTATGCTCGCAGGTACACATAGTCCTCTCTCAACCCCTGCTCGTATTACAGAGTTTGGGAGTTGCTACTCTTTTTATCCAACAGTCACATTAATAAACATATTTGGTCTCTGCAGAAAGTAGGTTGGGACCAGAACTGTCAGGTCATAGCAACCAAAGCAAAGAGGGAATTCTAGCAGGCACAGACTCCAGCTTTAGGAACCTCCTCTGTGCAGCCTGATTAAAAAGGGGATGAAGCAATATTTATCCAGAGCCAAGAGAGGCAGTGAAATGTGTGCCTTGCTGTGTTTTCTCCTGTGCCAAGATTCTCCCACTGTTGAGCTACGTTTTCAGATACTGGGCAGCGGTTGATCAGAGGCAAGGGCAGCCTCATCTGGAACTCCCCGCAGCTCAAGAGAAACTTCCCTGCTATTGTGTTTCCATGTGCAGGCTATTTCCCACACCAGTGATGCCAGGTCAGTGCTGAGGCAGAGCAAGACACAGAGCAGAACTTAACCACTGGATATCAATAAACATGTGGCTCAACCAGAATTTTCCTTGGGCAAGCCCATCATAAAAAGCTCCCTGGTGAAAAAAGCCCCACTACTGCCAAGCCTTGTATGTGGCATAGTTAGTCATGGTGGTCTTGTGCAAGTCAAGTTGGAGTCTTATGTGCAGGAAAAGCTACTCAGAGGACCTACCCATCAGAGACCAAACTCTACAACTTGAACCCTTGCACTTTGAACTCTTGCACCTCAGTGTCCATATGAGACTACTTGAATGTTGTAGGAGACGCTGCCAGTTCTGCTGCTGGTGATGGCTGCTGTTACCACTGTGTCCTTTTTAGTATGGTACTGTGCAAAGGTGTTCTCATTCTGAGGAGAGTCTGGCACTGAGTTGTAGACACCCCCCTAAGCCCAAGCAGGAGTGAGATAAGTGGGAAGCAATTCTTTGAGGGACTGCCATTTTCTCCCACAGGAAGAAAGCTCCACTTGCTTCTTCCTTCTCATTTAACTTATGAGTCATTTGCTGCATTTAACTTATGAGCCAGATGTAAACAATACTCCTAACATTTTTTTGCCCATATTTGCTTTATCCTTGAGGTTCTCATTTGCTAACCCTGTTGTTTAGTGAAGTTTCTAATTTATGAAGTTTGCAGCTTGTATGAGATCTGCTTCTTTGAACAGTCAAATGAAATCTGGAATAACCATCTTTACTGCTAAAGTCCAAGGTAACTCTATAAACCAGAGGAGCTTCTCCATACTTATACCCAGTGTGGTAGAAATAAGATAAATGATAGCCATGATGACATCATCTTCAGAAATCATTCGAAAAAATGATTCTTTGACATATTCTTTATCCTCAGCCTGCCTAATTTCCATGTTTATTAATTAGCTAGAGATGATATACATCACCTGGCAATAAATTTGGTGTCCTGTCTTGTTTGGGTTTAATTTCATTTGCAATTACCTCATGATAGCATATCTTACACATATATCAAATATTTTAAAATTAAACTTGTCCCATTAAATGTCGTATTCATTTTAAGAATTAAGCAACTTTCCTTCACACTTAGTCAAAAAACACATTCCAGCTCTAAAAAATTAACGTCACAAAGCTTACTGCCCTATCCCCCTAATTAGAAAAAAAATAAACACTGTCCACATTGTGTAAATGTCTCTTACCACTTCTACCCCAACAAGACTTTAATTCATTAGGCCTTTCAGTGCCAAAATTCCTTTCATACTAATGAGATGGTTCATAGTCCGACTACTACCTACACAGGTTAAAACTTCAACCATAGGTAACTATTGCACTACAATGGAAAATGCAGCAGTTTTACCTTCCCAGGGGCAGGGTCTTCTTTTACTACATTATTCTTGGGCTTAATTTTTTTAATCCATGTTCTTAGTCATTTCAAAATCTTAGTTCCAGTTTCCAAGACACTGGTCTTATTCTTATTCGTGAGTTGTCCATGACTTTACCAGGGCAGTTCCAAGAGCCCAGCACAAGGAGTCTGGGTTATAGACACCGTTTTTGAGCTACAAGCTAAACTTTCAGAGGCTGTTACCAGGCACTGGATTAGCCTTCTTTTCAGAGTGTCTAGCAAAACCATTCTCTCTACTAAGATGTGTTGCTGTAGGTTAATACAGCAGAAAGGAAAACGGAGTACAACGACGTGCCAAATAATGTCTGCTTCTCCAGCAAAGCTTCAAAAGATCCTGATGTCCACCAGGAAACACTATAGACCTCATTTGCCCATTAAATATTTTGACACCATTCTGACAAAGGCTGTATAGGCACAATCTATCACACTGTAATTAGACTGGAACCATGGTCAGTGGTTATATCAAAGGTGGGCTGCATCAGTAATCTAAAGGTGCTACTTTACTTTAAAATTACATATGCACTTCTGCACATCCAAGAAGCACCATCTGCAGTCAGGAAAGCCACGGGAATGAGAACGTCATAACTGAAACCAGAAAAAAAAAAAAAAAAAGCCAATGGAAGGTATTTTCAGAGCTCTTCAATTTTTTCTTTTATATGTTAAAACCCAAAATTTTCTGAGACTAAGGAAAATATGCAGACAGACCATGTAGCTTGCCAGTATGATTTTGGAGACTGAAATATAATAACAGTGAGCCAGAAAGTTATTATTTTGAGTATGAAGAAGAGGAGGTAGGAGATGTGCATTTGTAGAAACACTTTCTGTTGTCTTCTACAGCAGTGGCCAGATTAAATGTAGCTGGGCTTTAGTCTTTCTAATTCTCTCCCTGCATAACTTCACAACATCCTTGTAGTCTTCATGAGTTGCCTGCCCCTTTTTCCAGAGGTGGTAAATTCTCTTTTTCTTCCTGAGTTCCCACCAAGGTTCTTTCTTCAGCCAGGCCAGTTTTCTTCCCTGCCAACTCATCATTTGGCGCATGAGGATGTCCTGCTCCTGCATCTTTAAGATTTCCTTCTTAAAGCAAGTCCATCCTTCCTGGACGCCTTTGTCCTTCAGGACTATTTTCCACAGGACTCTGTCAACCAGCCTCCTAAACAGGCCAAAGTCTGCCTGCTGAAATCCCAAGGTGGTAGCTCTGCTGACCCCCCTCTTTGCTTCTTTGAGAATTGAAAACTCTCGTTTCATAGTTGTGGTGCCCAAGACAGCCTCTGACCACCACATTTCCTACCAGTCCTCTGTTCACAAGCAGCAGGTCACCCACCTCCCTTAGCTGACTCCCTCACCAGATGTGTCAGGAAGTTATCTTCCACACAGTCCAGGAGCCTCCTGGACTGTGTTCTCTCTGCTGTGTTGTGTTTCCAGCTGACATCTGCTACTTTGAAGTCCCCAAAGATGTCAAATCCCCAATCTCAGGAATGACATGCATTGCCACAGGTCTATCCTGGACGCCATTTGGTAGTACCAAGTTAAATAACAGTGCAAGGCAGACTGATACTGGTATCCATATGTTCTACTAGTTCAACAACAGGACTTTTTTCTGATTTTGAAAAAGTGAAAAGAGAGAGAGAAACCTACCTCTTTCCAGTAACAATCAGCTATGTGTTGTTGTCAGGTCTTATCTTGACTGCTGCAAAGGCTGAAATTATCATTTAAATTTACTCTTGCCATCCTCTTAACTCATCCCTGCACAGACAAGGCTCACAGAGCTCCTGAATACTTGGCACACACAGATTTAGTTTCAGGAGTATGAATGTAGTGAGTGTTTTCTGAGGCTTACTGTAGTTTTTTTTTAAGACTCTACTAATGCTTTCATATGTTTTGATTTCTTTTAATTTTAAATCCTTGTTCACACCTCTAGGGTTGACTACACCCCAGGACAAGAGACACCCTACCACAGAGATGGAACAGGCTGCCTCTGCGGGTGTCGAGTCATGTTGGCACACATCAAAAGTTTTCAGCACTGTGAGACCATGCTGCCAAAACTGCCAGATTAAAGGTTCCCCATCTGCAGTCCACATGTAAAATGGAGGGAAAAAATATACTCTCCTTAGGTTTGTGACATAATTGTTTGTAGTACAGAACACCTGAAGTCTCCTATGGCGATTAGACTCGGCTGCATTTGTTAGGAGGTGCAAGTGCAGCATGAACTGTACCTCTGAAGTGACAGCAGAGGAAAGCACCAGCAAAAGTGATGTTTTCTCTCTCTTCAGTGAGTGGGCTGGCAGAGGGCAGCCTGGGATGCCTTTGCAGGGGCTATTTTAAGATTATCACAGCATCATCCTGAGACCCTGGGACAGAGCTGCGGATTGAATTCAGATTTCTCAAGACACAGTCAATAATTTTCATCCAAAGCAATTTCCTTCTGTCTTGCTGACAGGCAAATTGGAAAAGTGACAGATGACAGACAAGCTGGCAGGGTGACAGGAGGCTTTCAGATGCAGTCTGCAAAAAGGGCAAGAACACCCATTTTTCTCCGACACCAAATGCTCACTCCTACATTTCCATCAGCATCTGTTTATAGCCCGCTTTGCCAGAAAAGGCAGTTTCATTTCTTCCATGGAAGTCCTTTCAGAGTCAGTCATCTAGGGCATTTGAGTATGGGCATTAAGATAATTACAGAGAGAAGTTATTATATCTTGGCCAACTCCTGTGCTATGCCTGCTCAATTTTTCTGAATAAAAATTTCTTGCAAAATTCATCCCCTGACCACACTATAAATACTCACCTGTGGTGAGACTTCCCAGGACTTTGATGTGGATCTTCATGAACCTTTTCCCTGAAGTAAAGAATTCCAGGAGGAGAAAAAAAATTGAAAGTGAAAGCTAGATTTACGAAAACAAAACCCCTAAACAAACAAAAATGCAGAACTTCGAAAACCAGAAATTAAAAGGGCTTGTAAAGAAATTTTGCCTTCCTGCTCCATTCTTGAAGAGAGGGACTGATCTCACATTTTGATTTTAGTTCATCATCTTTCAGTAATAAAAACCACACAGTTCCATTTGGTTCCGTAAGAAGTCTTTCATACCATCCCAAACGAGACCTGACTGTCTGCTTTCCCTTCCTCTCAGCAGTTTCTGTTCTTGTCTTACTTACGTTAAATGCATTATAACCCAAATGTGGACCCCAGGTGAAAGCTGGGCATGGGCCTGAAAACAAAACCACACACAAGAACGGTGTGGAGGAAGAAATAGCGTGATAGAGGAAAGCAGCTGATTGTAGCCTGACATCTTGATAAGGAGGAGGAAAACACGAACACCAGAAAAGTGGGGAAAGAGGTCAAGAAAACACTGGGCCCCCTGTGAAACAGCATGGGCAGCACTGTACAGGATAAGTGCATTAAGAGTTTTCTTGGCTGAAAGCACTTTGTACCTGTGAAAAAATAAACAGCCACCTTGCCAGGATTGCCCTTGCATGCAGGAGAGTGGTGCACACACTGTTTCTAGGGCACATGACTACCATTCAATGTCTTTGCCGATGAGAAATAACCTATAAGACCCCAAAACTTTGTTAACCAAACAGGTCAAAAAGGACTAATAATATGTATAATATAACAATTAGGTTTTGGCAGCATTTAATGTACTCACTCCAGGAAAGGTTTGGATAATAGTTCTGCTTAATACAAATTAATCAAATTCTATGGAGGTTGTCAGCTGTCCTCCCCCTAAAAAGCATAATGATTAATGATAGCAAAATTATAACAAGAAGGCAATAATATCTTGCATTTAACTTTTTAAATTGTAAAAAATTTTACAAACAATCACTAATAGATGTAACCCCTCTGTTTGTCCTGTGTTGTGGATGTTGGAAGTGTAAGACAGCTATATTAACCAGAGAGAGGGTGAAATTCATCATGCTCCCCATTGAAATAACTGTCCACTTCTGTGTTTGAAAGGAAAAGTATAACACTCTTAAAACTGGTGTTAGAGAGCAGATCTTTTAGCTGCCATAGTCCCAGAAGAAACCCACAATTTATTCCAAAACTGATATACCCCTAGTGATGTTTTCTACTGTTCTGAACAAAGATGACTACCATTAACTTGTGTACTTTTACAGTATACTCTGATGTGGAGAAATTGGTCTCTCATCAAATGAAATACCACTGTGATTAACAATGGTGGTTGGCACACTTCCAGTGGCCTCAAACAGTTGTCAAGCCACCTCTAAAGTGAAATTTTAGTCCCTGTGTGCAGGGATGTAAGATTTAAACTCTGTCTTCACTTGCTAAAACTACTTATTTTCTGCAAGGCAAGCGAAAGCTTCCTCACAGTGAAGAAGAAGAGGTAACTTCTTGGCTTAAGGGAAAGCTCCATTTTAAGATCTGAAAGTAATTGGTACACTTGAATAGTCTGAGTGTGGATAAATCTCCTTTTCATCTTTATCTCCATAAATTAGCATTACAGTTCACTTTTCATAGAGAGATATTAGCAGTGTTGGACTGCTTGGCAGCTCTTTCTCCACTTTTGTTTATCTTTTGTAAAGGTCGTGTTCCTGTTTGCACTAGAATTGGCAATAGAGGTTGTTAGCAAAAAGGTTTTTTTGCACAAAACTGTGAAGGACTTTAGGAAGGAACATAACCCTAACATAACCACTGCAAACATTTCACAGGGATTGGATACTTAGAATTATTGTTGTCCCAAAAGCAATGTGTTGCGTTCTCTTTTGAATTTTTTTTTATACCATGCTCAACATCACACTAGAAGACAAAGTAGCTACAAATACTTCTTCAAATACCAAATGAAGTAAACTTGAAAAGTGGAGCACTGGCAACACAGTGCAGAAGCACTTGAACTGCCTCTGCAGGGACCGACTGGTACCAGGAGCAGTACAGCTGTGTTGCACTGCTGGGCTGAGCCAGAGGAACCTGCCTCACCATTTCCACATGGGTTGCTTCAGTGTCCAAGCTGGCACCCTGCACGGAGCAGTGCAACACCATGGGGAACTGCTTGGCTGCGGTGAGGATGGAGATCTCTGCACAGCGCTTGTTATGTGATGAGTTTTTTTGAAGCCAGCGTGCCTAGAAAAACACACTGTGGTTTTGGGCATATATCTTTTAAGACATGTTGTTGCATGGGGTACTATTTAGCCTTTATTAGACTAGACAAGTTTCATGTTCAGATGAAAACAAGCCCTTGAGTGAAGAGCATCACTTCAGTTTTTCCCATTTGTGTAATCCAGCTGATCACCCTCTGTGAACTCAATCCCTTCAGAGGCAGTGCTGCTATAAGGAAAGGAAAGGGAGAGCAGTGTATTGCTTCCATATGTGCTGACGAAATCTGAACTGCACACTTAGGCTAGTGCTTGACTCAATGTCTTATGACCATTTCAGCTTACAGTTCAGCTACAGATAGTGACAAAACAGTAGAAAGCCAACATGTTCACGTGATGTTCCAAGAGAGCAAGCATTCCAGGAGTGGTGGTGCAGTTTACTTTTGTAACATTTATTTGGTACTTTATCCGTGAAAAACAGACTTTATTGAATAGTGTGTCATGAAACGCTGACAGCTGGAAAAAGAAAAAAAAAGTCCAGAAGAACATGGATAGACAGATGCCAGCTCTCAGTAAGGCAGGTTTAACCAGTGCAGGCATGCTTCCTCTGGGATCCCAGCTTAGCAATCACCATGCCTAGATGGGCTGAGCTTAGTGATCATCAACCCCAGATCTCCCCTTGGATTACACACACTCCCGAGTGGTGTAAGCATGCTTTATGTGGTTTTAGGTGGGAATTGCCTGCAGCAGAAATGAACATAAGCTACGAATAGCTGACATCCTTCTTTGACACTCCGGAAGCCTTTACAGTTTAATCACAGTTTAGATCTGCTCTGCTGGTACACAATATTTCATGAACTCCCTGGGCTCTGAGGTATCTGTGAATCCACCTCTCCCGTGGGAGGGCAGATCAAGTATCCTCCTTGGGAGCTTCATGGTGGTGTCATGGGCAAATTTCTGCCTCTCAGGAATGCCTTGGGGCTAATCTGTGAAGTGCAAGTCATTCTCCTGCTTGGATTGTCCTTTGGTCACTAGCACCTTGCCTTTTCCAGCCCTAATACTAACAGATTTCTTCAGCAGCTTGAAGCATTTTCTGTCACTGCACTTCATTTTACCTGGCAATCTTCATCCTGCTACCAAAATCTGCAACCTCTCCTGGACCTGAGTAAATCCAGTGAGGTTTATTTCAAGTGTTTTCTTGGCTGACCTTGTGCAACACATACAGAGCATGACACTTAAACCTAAAGCTCTTATTTAGTTTTCTTCAACTCCTTGAATAGCAAAATTTGTAGATGGGATTAACAAAAGTATTAAACAATAATTAGCACTGAAAATGGTGAAGACTCTGATAACTGAACAGGAAAACTTCACTTTCCAGCTCAGTGGCAATTTTCAGACAAAAGAACCCTATCATCCTCCAATTCATATTTCTGCTTTGAAAATATCCAGTTCAAATAGGCAAAACCAAAGTTTGACTCTCTCTACTTTAAGAAGAGAAAAATAAGAAACAGGCAAATTAAGAGAGGCAGTAGGATGCAAGAAAAAGGCAGAAACATGATTCAGATTGAAATGCAAATCAAATGTCTTAATCACAAAGCTGTCCTTTCTTTTCATACTGAGGACTTAAACTATTTAAATGCTTTCTTCAAAAAAACCCAAGCTGAGTGTAGAGGAAAACCTACAGAAGATTATGTGGGACTGTCATCACTGGTCTTTTCACTTACTAAGCATTTTGGTTAATGTTATTCCTTCAGGTGTCACAACTGTGTCATACAGCAGTGAGGCAAATGTGCCTGCTAAATCTGCCACTGGCTCATAAGGTACTCGACAGGTTTTTTTTTTTAAGCTGAAGAAATTTTAATCATTCTAATCTCAGGGAAATAGTCCTGCAGGAAAATAATTTCTCATTTATCTAAGTATTGATTTCAACTGATGAGAGTGAGAGGACATAACATGAAAATTTTAGACCTGAGTAAACTGAATTTTAAATCCAGGTTTAAAAAAATGGGCTTAAAAAATGGTCAGCATTTGGAGGAAACAAGGAGAAGGCATGTGTGTTACCTACTGCAGAAGCAAACTTGTTCCAGTTTTCAACCACGATGACCAAGACTTCCCTTTCAGAAGGCCTCACTGAGAGTACCACACTGGATAATCAGCTTTCTTAAGCACAGTTAAAGGTTAAACACAGCACAGAGAGCTTGACAGAAGTGTTTGTATAAAAAACACATTACTGAAAACTGGCCTCAAAGTGCTGGTGATGTGTCAGGGAGCTTATGTACAAAGCACTCAAATAAAATACACTTCAGAAAAATGTGTAGATATCTTATATCTCCTTAATCAAGGCTCTCTGAGGATGTTTTCGGATCTCTGAGTCAACAGGCATTTGTCTTCCTCCTTAAAATGTCTTGCTTCTCTTTTCCAGCCACCCTCCTTCTTCATGCCCCTGTATGGGTGTTTTTCCAAATGACCTCCAGTCTAAGTCTTCCTGCATTTTAATTACTTTGAGATGGAGTCCAGAATGTTAATGATACTTCAGTACATTAGATCTGTGAATAATTAAGGTGGGGTGGGGTTTTTTGCCTCATGCCTTCAGTGAGAAAGATTTGTATTCAGTACACTCTGTTTTAATGCCTGACAACTGAAGCTTAATATGTTTTCATAGTTTCAGAGATTTAGACGATCATCGAAAAAAAATCTCAAAATGATAATATAAAGAACTGAAGATCATATGCAGTAAATACATCCACAGAAGAAAATCATGTGTATTTATGCATACATTTACCATTCCTTTTATTTTAAATTCTCTGGGGTTTTTTTGCTGTGGTTCTTATCAAACTTGTGCCTCAGTGCTTCCTCAGTGCATATCTTTGAAATCATAGTCACCTTTCTGCTGGTTTTGGGAATTTAAAATAAAGCTGCTTCACTAGCAGCTTGGTGGCAGTGTTAAATGTGCATTTCCCTTGGCATCATTTTTAATGCTCTACTCATCTTTATTTAAAGTGAGAGGAAAGTTTTACACCTATTGCAAATAGAATTGACTGGAAATTATTTCTTAAGTTTTTATCCACTCAGCACAACCAATTCTTTCTTGACAGACTATAAACCCATGATAAAACTTGCTATCAAATCTGTTTTCTCTTGAATCAGAACAATATTTCCATGAATGATTTTACTGACCCTTAGCTTTTTGATTCAGTTTTGCATCTGATGCCATTAAGAGTATTTCTACCTTAACAGTAAGTCATTCATGAACAGTGAATGAAAGCAAGATGACTTGGAGAAGAAAATTCAGAGTATCTCAAAAAAGTGAACATCAAAATTTTTTGACCCTATCATATATACATAATTCTTTAAATATGCTTTCTTGCACTTCTGTGTTATGATGCATGCTTGATGAAAAAAATCACTACAACTTTGAAAATAAAATGGAAGTAAGTATCTAAAATACTAACCCAGAAAAATAGGGAGGGAATCTCTCAGAGGTACTAATTACTGAGACGGAGAAACATAGTGTGGGAGGGGCTGGAAGTGCAGCTCAGAAGTGTTTGTACTTTTCCATGGTATAAGTCAAGGAAAATATTACCAACTGGAAGAATTACAAAGCAATGAAACAAGGCTCCTTTCAAACAGATTGTTTTATTTGAGCATGAGAACGTTTTGAGGAAACAAAACACATACACCAGGACTTCGTGGGTACCTTAGTTACATCAAAACAACAGGGTAAACTTTTCATAAAGGGTCTGGTAGACGATATGTATGTAATTAAAGCCCACCACTGCACTAGGATGTTTGTATGGTAGGACCACCACTACCAGCAGCACCCTCAATTACCCTGAGTGTTACCGGGTTTTACCTGCATTACCTCGTATTGACTGTAAGCTGTCTTAGGACAGGGAGGGATTTTTGGTGTTTGTACTTATGTTGATAAAAATATGGGACTGATGCCTCTTTAGGTTTCAACAACAGAAATACCTCTTGGCACTGCTTTCAACAGTACAGCTTAGCTGAGAAACCACAGATGGGTTACAAGTATTCCTGCTTATGGTCTCAAGTAAAGAACAGAGTTTGAAAGGTGGGTTACTCAGTAGCACGTAGGGAAGGAGTGAAATGGTGCTGTCCACTGCGATCTCGACACTTCACCACTTACCTAAAATTGTTTGAATATGTGTACAGCAAGGGAATATCTCCTTTTGCTGAGCCCTGTTAGTTTTGCAAATATAAAGTGGCTTTGGCATGAACTAGACAAGAAGAACTGGCCATGGGGAGGTGTGCTGAGCAAGAAGAAGTGAGCTAATACCGTTTGTTTCCTTTCTTCACCTCTGGGCCCCATTCTGAGAGTCCTTGTGAACATGGACCTAATCTTCCACTGAATTATTTATGTGTTACATCAGTGTTTGCAGGTTGAGGGCTTAATGGACAAGGTCTATACCTGTTATTAATTTGTCTCAAAAACTGAAAGTGAATGATGAACAGTTTGCCCTGAGTCTGTACAGATTGATGTATTTTCACTGCTCATTTCAAAACAACTAGTATCAAAAATTCTTCTGCAACACAAAGCAGTCACAGGACATTTTTATGTTGTCAGCAATAAATCAAAACAAGTCTAACAACCTTATACTTCTGTGGACAGCAGTCAGATTACTAGCTACATTTCCCAAGTGTGTCCTAGAGTACCCTGCCAGCCTACCACTTCTGCAGGAATGACAAGCCTGTTATATTCAATAATAATTTGGAATCATAAGGAGAAAACTACATAAAAACAAAGGGTAGCAAGGAGAGACAGGGTAAAAACCAGACATATTGGGTCTTTGATCTCTTCTCTGCGGTGAGCAACCAGTGACAGGACCCAAGGGAATGGCCTGAAGTTGTGTCAGAGGAAGTTTAGATTGGATATTAGAAAAAGATTCTTCACCCAGAGGGTGATTGGGCACTGGAACAGGCTCCCCAGGGAAGTGGTCACAGCACCAAGCCTGAGAGAGTTCAAGAAGCATTTGGACAATACTCTCGGGCACATGGTGGGACTCTTGGGGATGGTCCTGTGCAGGAGTTGGACTCGATGATCCTTGTGGGTCCTTTCCAACTTGGCATATTCTGTGATTCTGTGATTATGATTGCAGTACTTGATATGAAGGCAGGTGGATGGTCATTGCCTACAATCAGGAGCATCAGAAAGGTGCCAGCAGATGCTGATCTCAGGCCTGCCTGAGGAGCTGTTTCCTGTGTTCCTGAAATACCTTCTTTCAAGAGAGGCTATATCATGATATTTTCCCAGTAAAGGTAACATAATGAGAAAATAACAAGTGAAATGTTTAGGCTGGCTTTGGATGAAGTTTTGGAAAATGGTGGTTTGCCTGCTAGGGTTTGTTGTCTGAATTGGGTTTCATGTGCTTTCAGAGAATTGAGTAGTTCTCAGACTTGTTATTAAAATTTTTCAAGAAGAAAATAAGAAATTCATTAACATACCTTTAAATCAGATTTTAGATACCCACAGAGCTATTGAAAATATGGACTGATTTTTTTATATAAAATGAAAAAATTTGGCTCCAGAGTAATGTTTTTCATACACTTCTCAGAATTTCAGTGCTGTTAAAATTTCAAATACAGTTTTAAAAATACATTATGTTTAATAAAGAAGGTAATGTTTCATCCTTATTCATAGCCATGGACTAGGCAGCTTCAAAAAGGGTTTCATAGGCCAGAGCTTCAGCTAAAGGTTGACTTGACCATCTCCAT
The DNA here is from genome assembly GCA_013399855.1 of Oxyruncus cristatus. Classification (NCBI taxonomy): domain Eukaryota; kingdom Metazoa; phylum Chordata; class Aves; order Passeriformes; family Cotingidae; genus Oxyruncus; species Oxyruncus cristatus. The sequence goes on from VXAY01002692.1 coordinate 648,161, forward strand.
TAATGGATTGCAATATTGTTTGCCCATCATTTCCTACATAAATGTGTAATTAGAGCTCACAAGATGAGAACAGTGATTCCATATTTGCATTTATTTGATAAAAATTTTCATTTATAATTTCCCTTTCCTTCTATTTTGTGGGATTCTATTACAGTGTTTTTGAACACTGTACTCTACCAGAATGGTATTATAAATTCTTATACCATATTAAAATCACAAAGTGTATGGGAATTTACTTGGTACTAAGTGTGACTAATTGAGATGATGTTTCAGAAATTCCAGATCTTAGCCTGTGTGTGAGATATATGCATGAGTTCATGATTTTAAGAGTACTCTGTACTACAATTAAAAAAAACCAAACCAAAACACAAAAAAAACCCAAACCAAAACAAGTAAACAAACAAAAACCCCAAACAAACAAAAAACCTCAAACCAAACCAAACAAACAAAAAAAAAACCCCACACCAAAAACTCCAACCCCCCACAATCATGAAAATAGACCTCCACAACATCAGTTTAATCTTTACTTCCCAAAAGTAATTAAAATTAAAAATTAAAAAGCATTCAGGGTGAGAGACCCAGAGTACCTGCTTGCTCTTATCTGGTAATTCCAGCTAACAGAGTTTTAAACAGCAAGAGGGATTTAAAGGAGAAGTGCACGTGCAAGCAAATGAACAGATGCACTTATTGGATGTTCTCACACCTGAGAACAGAGCTAACACAAGAAAAAATACTGGTTTGGGTTTAAGTGTATTTACTGAATATTACATATACCTTAATAAAACTATACCTTTCAAGTATCTTGAGAACTTGCCCTGCTTTGCAAGCCTAATTTTTGTGCAGTCATTGCTCTTCCTGGCTTCTGGGTTAGATATGTGTGTTCTTTCAGAGTTCTAAAAAGAAATTTCACCCCTTGAAACAAACTGTATCTCCTGGAAAAGGCTGACAAAGAAACTAAACTGAACTGGTGCAGTTGCTGGTGGGTTTGTTTGACTACTCAGGACTTGGTCCACAGCCTTTTGGAAAGATTTACCTCAGCTCTAGGGATGGCTCCAAAATCCGTCACTGCAAGTGTAGTCGCTTCACAGGAAAGGAAAAGGGAACACTGACCCCCTAGTCCGAGACCGGTCCCATTGCAAGAGAGTGAGAAATTTCTCATAGATACAGGTACCCACAGAGATTTGCAACAGGAGAAATAGATTAACAAGTGACATCTCTCCACACTTTGAGATACAGGGGGGCGTTTAAGCCACTGCAGCTGGACAGAAACAAGGAGCATGAAAAGCTACTTGTTGGTTGGCTTGTTACACATCTGCTGGTCTAGTGTCTAATTTACACTTCAAATGCCATAATTTCTCTTGTCAGTACTTCTCTGTATTGTGCATTTCACAGTGTTAAGATAATGGCAATCATATACTTCTAAGATAAGTATCTTATCTTATCTAGATCTTATCTACTGTTGTTGGACCTAAAAGTTTCACCAGGTCTCTTCAGTCAGTCACCGCAGTCATTCCCATTGCCCCTCACACTGTGAAACACTTCCAGGGACAGGAAAAAACAGGACAGATCAGCCCAACAATCTCTGAGGTGCCTTCTACATACGTAATTTCTGTCCACACTATTGCCATTCCTGGCAATAGGTCAGCAGTGAACCTTCTTGAAACATTTTCTTCCCAGACAGATTCTGGAGCAGCGAGTCACTCTTACAGTCAGACTTCTGATAATTTCATAAATGAGGCAGCTATCCCCCTTTTTTTTTTTTTTTTACTGTCGTTGTGTAAAATGCCCACTTTAGGCCAGCAGTAGTGATCTGGAATATTCCATTGTTACGCTGGAAACCTTTCTTTGCAAGTCCTGTTGGTATCTTTGGTCCAACATGGAAAAGATTGCACAGAAGTAGATGTTTATCAAGAAAGCTTTCAGCTGTTTTAGCCACAGCTGTATTGCTTTAGGTGAGAATCAGACTTTTACACTGTCCTATGCAACTGAGCTCCACCCTCTGGCTCATAGCTCTTCATCTACCACAGACCTTTCCTTTGGGAGGTGTCATGCCACAGGTGCCAACCAGGAAGAGGGGCAGACAGCTGGACCAAACCACAAGCAATGCTTTAATCTTCCTGCTGTTGTTGTTGTTGTTACTGTACAGCATCCACTTCTATCCCTTGATCTGAAATAGCGTAGAGGATTCCACAATTTTACCAGTTTCTACATCAAGTGAATGACGGCATAACCATTGACCTCAAATGGGAAACACAACTGAGTGTTCTTACCCAGCCCACCCAGTTCCCCCAGGGTGTCATTCACTTCAGCATGCAGCCTGTGAACCCTTGGAACCATCCAAAACTCTAGTCAGTGTAAGAAGGTTTCCCATCCTGAGGACTGCAGAGATCTTTCTGATGATCTTATAGCTGCACCAGTGATTCACCTTCTGTGGCCACTCTGCGTACTTTGGATAGGTCAATGTAATAACTTGACCTCCTCCCCCTGACTGACCTGTTCCTTGGGATGATTTGCTGTATATCCATTTGTTTACCTCTGTCATCTAAAAAAATACCTCTGCAAGTGCAATTTATAACAGGGAAGTTATGTCTTCCAAAACTGTTAGCAAGAAAACCGAGTAGGAATGAACTGCTCAAAATAACTGCTCGGTGATTTGGAGTTGTTCCACTTAACAGTGGTGTACCTTTTGCTGAACAGTAATAATGTGCCACCCTGTTGAGTCAAACCAGTGGTCCTCCGAGCCTTATTTGTGTAATGATTTGCAACAGGAAAAAGGGCTGAATTTTAAGAATGGAGCAACATTTCCTCGCTATGATCTCCCAGCTTCACAGCAATTTTTGATCCTCCTGGAGCACAGGTTCCACCTGCATCTTCATGCCGAGATACTGATGATTTTTTTTTTTATTTTTTCACCTGAATGATTTTTTACTTCACTCAAGTTTTTTTGCCTACAAAATTACCTCTAAATGTTTCAGTTTGATGTCTCATGATTTGGAGAAAAATATTTCTGTTTGTTTGATTGTTTTAGAATTATTGCTAGTTCTTAAATTATGCCATTTTCTGATCACCTCCTGTATGCCATTGTGATTTTATGGAGTTCATAATATCATTGCTGAGCTCTCTCTTTTCTGAGCTTAAAGAGTATATTTTTATTTACAACTCACTTGCGGAGGCTTATTTGCAAAGGCTTCCTTGAGATGCTAAAACTGAAGAGTTTTATCACCTGTGCTTATATCAGAAAACATTTTTTACCTTCTGATGGTGATACAGTTCCAAAATACAGATTCTAAAGTATCCTTTAACAATAGAATTAAACTATTGCACGAGTCTGTCACTGAACTCCAATAGGTATATCACAATGCAGAAAAATGAGCACTTCAACAATTTTAATGTATTTGCCTTTATACTGGAGCAGTGTATCTATCAATTTAAATATCTCTCTGTCTCAGAAAGGATTGTCTAGATTAACTTTCAGTTTATGTACATTTAAACATTATAAAAAACCACAAAGTTCATTATTAGATTGCATTTTAATTACGTGTTTTTCAGCATTTTTTCTGAAGGTAATATATCTAAGTGCTCAACAATCCTTTGAAAATACTATCAATTAGATGTGCAACATCCAGAATTATAACCTATTATTATTATTTACACAGGCCTGAATCAGTTTGTTTTACATTGTTTAACATCTTAGAAAAGCCATTTGTTGTCTTAGAAAATCCCATGCACACATCGGTACACTGGTGAGGCTGCTGTTTTCCCCTGAGTGCATTGCTATGTGGTGATAATTTTCAGAGAAAGCCATTGATGGACTCAACATCTGTGAGTATATCATTATGTATGTTGTACTCACAAGCCTTTGTAATTAAATTGCACTGTTTGGTAGAAATAGGATCAGATTTACCAGATGAGGCAGCAGAACCTTGTAGTCAGTATTCAAGTGTTTAAATAACACAGTACTCTTCTCTGCAAATGTGTCTTGAAAAATAATATGCTAGTTTTCGGTACTCTGCAGACCTTCCCTTAATGCAGAACATTTAGAATTAGTTGAATAGTAAATAAATAAAGAAATAAATATTTCTGATCAAACATAATATGATTAGAAATTAATATGATGCATATCGTCCACTTCCAAAACCAGTTTGGGGGTTGCTGCATGTTCCTGTAGCTATACAGACTAAAAGTGAACACTTGCTGTATTATTTGATTCTGTTGTCTATGCCAGAAATACAAAATAGGGAACATAAACAAGAAACATCTGAATTCTAATACCAGCGTTTCTACAAGGCCTTTGCCCATTTTCATAAAAGGTTTATGAATTTTGCAAGTTCCATTTGCTGTATGACCAATATGAAATTATTTTGGACTCAGTTAAATGCTCACTGAAAACTTAGCTGGCTTCAGTGAACCTCTGCCCAGTCCTTTGTTTAGATATCAAAAGATGGATTAAAGCCTAATTTAAGGCAGTAACATTTGAAATGTCAGCCTTTCTGCCTGTGTTTCAGTGCTGCTATAAAATTATGGAAATAGATTTAACCAGTCCCATAGGATTTTGGGAGGATTCATTAGGATGTGCTTGTGAAACTGAAAAGTGCTGGTCCAACAAACATCTTCATCCGAAGTGTTTATCTTGGCTGCTACTTAGCTCCAAAGAAATGAAATATTGATTGTCTTCCTAGATTGCTTTAACCCTCTCTCCTCTCACTGCAGCAAGCAGAGTCCATAGAGCAGAAATCAATTAACATCTCACTGGACGTGGTCACAGTACTATGCATTTTTGTAACAAATTCTTAATGGCTGATGGTTTTTAGCAAACTTTTAATGGTTCTTTTTTTCATTTAAAAAGAAAAACTCTGAACATAGCCCTATTCATTTTAGGGGGAACCCTTATCTTGCACACAGATGAGATGCCATGATCCCAGGGAGAAAACTGCAAGGGAAACTTAAATTGATTATCAGTATATAGGAAGACTACATAGTTTACATCTTCTATAAATTTGAGTTTGGAAAGAGTTAGATTGGTTTGCTCATTCTCCTGCTAGCTCAAGATTTCTTCTCTTTGGTTTATTCATAAAAGGCTTTTTTTAATGGGATGCTCAAGATCAACACATCTGCAGGCTGGTGAGCACCTCTGGTGCACTGCTGAGAAACCTGTGTCCCTTGAACACAGTGATGTTTAGAAGTGCCTTTAAAGCTCCAGAAATATCAATTTCTTGCAGTTTAATGTCAATGAGAAAGAGCTCTTCATATCTGCAGAATGACAATCTCATGGATGCTTGCTTTTGTGCTTTCCTTTCCCTAGCTGTAATTGTTATGATCTGAAGTTTATATGATGTTTCCCGATTATTTTAAGAGTAACTTCTATAAAGTTAACAAAACAATTAGGTCCTGAAAGAAAAATGTAATGCTTTGCATCTGAAGAGGACTATTAATCTTTCCCAGTAAAGGCTGCAGGCACGCTGGACATCAGCAGCTAATATGAAGTGCCAAGGCTGTAAAAACTAAGATAAATGACTGTTTTGCTTAAGCCCGTCTGCTGTTTATGGGTCTAAGAGGGTTTAGCTTCTGAGTGATAACATAAACTGTGTCTGCTCACAACACTTGCACTTGGACTCATTTTCACACGTTTTGAAGTAGTTCTGTTAACACTCTGTTCCATGAATACCGCTTTTAAAAATGGTTGGTAAATGCATCACATCACTCATGTTCATAACGGCATTCGTGCCCTTTGTGGTGCATAAAGGCAACTTAATCGTTCCAAATACCATGTCACATCCTGGCTTCCCAATGAGAAATTTGGCAGTCCTTGGAGGCTTGGCAATGTGACATTACAGGCGCTTAAACATCTGCGACTCTTTCACAGGCTGGCTGGAAAGGGAGGGGAGAAGAAAAAGGGCATTTTTAATATATGGTTCAGTGTTCAGACCTAAACTGGGACGAGGAATAGGAGAATCCAGTAAGAAGTGACAGGCAGGCATGTGCTGCAGAGGTTCTCAACACAATACACGTTCTCCTCTTTCTCTACGTGAAAGGCGTTTCCCCCAAATACTTCGCCTGGTCAGTCTTGGAGGCTCGAGCAATACCTTAAAATTGCTCAGCCTAAGCAGGCTAACCCTTGGCATCCCTTTGAGCCAATAACCTTATGCTGCTGTGGTCATTTGGCCAGGAGGAGTAAAACTGATGAGCCTCCTTCCCTTGGGAAGCAGCTCTTTTCATCTCATCTGTAGACAGTCAGTTGCAGTTGTGGCCCCAAAGGCTCTGTGTGGCAGGGCAATGCTGTGGTCTCACAGAAACACAGAACATTCTGAGCTGGAAGGGACCTACAAGGATCATTGAGTCCAATTCTTAAGTGAATGGCCCATACAGGTACTGAACCCACAGCTTTGGCATCATTAGTACCATGTTCTAACCAACTGAGTTAATCCCACGATTGCCCATCATCTGTCACCAAAATGCAACTGTAATTACAAGGGAAACAACCCAAATGTAGGTTTGATTCATATCCCCAAACCTAATTGTTATAATCACCAGGTGATTTTTTTCTGATGCTTCCTTGTCTCTGGTGTATCCTGCCAGTCTTTGCCCCTCAGCTACTGCATTTTCTCCGAGAACAGCATTACTTGATTCTGCCACTCTGAGAGTTGGCTTGAATGTGCTTTTCACTAGGGTAAAATGTGGTTGTCTTGGTGAATCTGATTTAGGATCCCATTCGGTAATTTTGTTCTCTCTTGCCACAAGAAAAGTTGTAATTGGTGACTGAAGAGCTTCCTTGGAGCAAAGCACATTTTAGGAGAATACATACCTGACTTATTGATATAAAACAGCCTGCATTCCTACCTCCTCACAAAGTAGTTCCTGGTTTTCCACATGGGGGCTTTGCAAGGACCTGCTGCCCAGTTTCTCTTCTACCTGCTCGTCTCTGCCAGAGTTCCCTGTCATGCCGCACAGATACCGGGGCCCCTTCAAGGCCCGGCCTACCCACCAGGAGCCAGCTGACACCGCAAACTCCAAATCTGCATAAGCAACATTAATGTTGTCCCAAAACAGCTTCTTTCTCCCAGTGTGCAAGAGGCCAATCCACACACAGATTTGAGTATTAGATTTATTTACAATTCTGTGCAGAAAGGGGTGCTGGATGGCAAATCCACAAAGCCAGCAGGATGACTACCAAAACTTTTCACTATTTATACGTTTTAGCAAACAAAGGCATTAATATTTATTCGCTACAAGTTACCTAGTTCTCTTATAAGTTAGTATTCTGTCTTCCATTGGTTAATGATTCTGTTGTTTCTCACCGTAATTAGTCTGCAAACTCAGTCTATCTTCATTTAAGTCTGTGGGCCATGAGTCATTGGTTGCCATCTCCCCCTGCTGGAATTACCTTTTACCCAGTTGGAGCCGATTTCAGCACAGTTGCTGAATTGCTGTTATTAGTTTCTTCCTTATCTTGGGGGTTCTACTAAATGTCCTTGTGACCTTGTAAATTCCACATTCTTTGTGTCTGTGATCATTGGTACATTCTTCTTCCCAAGCTTTGCTAACCTCCCACTAGGTCAGAGATCATTGAAATGTGTCAGGCCCTAAATCTTAACGAAGCAATTCTACCAACAAGTAATTTGTTGATACATCACTTTGAGCTTGTTAGCTGCTCTCTGTTTCATGAATTGAATCTCCTTTTTTGTTGATTCGGCTTGAAAGTATACAAAGATCAAACACTAAAACAACATCCTCTCTTAAGAAAATATTTACATATTCCACATTTTGCAACATGAGTACATCACATTGGCACACCTCTTCTGAGCTATCAGCTTGTTCTGCTGGGTTTGTGGCATTGCTGCATCCCTGCCCTGCCTGCTGCTGTGGCCTCTCCCCTGGCACAATGTTGTCTCAGTATAACAAAGCAGTGGCAGAGCAGTTCAGGGGCTGCCGGCTTGGGGCAGCTCCCCTCCCACCCAGTGATCTGGAAATGGATGCTGCATGACTGGCATTTCCTTGTGCTCGGTTTCTGCTCCACGTGGATGAATTTTATGTGCAACTGCTGTTCTGTTTTTAGCAAAACAAACAAAAAAAATCAAAATCAATTTATTTAGATGTGTTCCTGTTTTATGCTTCATCACCTTTGTCCTTTCAGTTTCTGTTAAAATTCCGGTATGAAATACCATCACTCTAACCCATAAGATGTATTTAAATTATAGACAGAATTACTTTTGGCATTTTTTGACTTTTTTTTTTTAAGATGTGAAGTTATGGAAGAACCATTTCAGAGCATTTTAATAAAGTTCAGAAATATAAAGTAAAAACGTATAGCTGGGAAGCAAAAAGAAGTAGAGACAAGAGCTAACAGTGTATCAAGTAGGGGGAATAGTAATCAGTTCATGTATTCCAGCTGAAGTGTGATTCACAGTATACTACAGCAAAGCAGAATCTAGTATCTTAATACACGGACATAAGAAAGTTAGCAAAACACTTCTGTCTCATCAAACTGAGACATATCTTTGATGCAACTTTAGCCTGTAGAAAAGGGGGCTCAGGGGGCACTTTGTCGCTCTCTACAACTACATGAAAGGAGGTTGTAGCAAGGTAGGGGGTGGCCTCTTCTCCCAGGTAACAAGCAATAAGGGCAAGAGGAAACGGCCTCAGGTTGCACCAGGGGAGGTTCCTTCCTTCCCACCTTGTCCTCTGCTTCCTTTCTCTCTTCTATCCTTTCCCTTCCTTTATTTCTTAACAAGTCACAGAGATTTGGAAGTATATTTTATTATTACATATAAGAATGGGAACTGGATGAATGAGAAAATTTTTATCGATAGAAATTGATACTAGCATAAGTTAAACAAAATTCATATTGGCAATACTTGCCAATATAATCCCAAAGATGTTGTTTTCCAACTTTGGAAGTTCAGTTTTAACAATTAATTTTGAACAGTTTAATTTTAACAATTCCATGCAGAAATACAGTTTCAGTAAGTTTGTCTTAAATAAGGAGAATGGACTTCAGATGTTATGAGTATATAAATGCAGTTCTGTTACCCAAAAGGTGAATAATGACCCTATTGTTTTATTAAAAAGGAAAACAAAGAAATTTTGAGTTACAGTGGTTGTGTTGTTTACTGCAATTGTTTTTGATTAATTAGAATACACTATTAAATTGTAATAATAATGGTGGAGCTGTTGGTAACATGATAGTAAATACTGATGTAAGTTTGATATAACAGAGTGATTTGTGTTGCCAATAATAATTAGATACCTCAATGTTTTAATCAGTAAGATTTAGATATGCTCTGAAACCAGTACGTAATAAACGTAAAATAAAGATTAAAAGGGAGGCTTAAAATGTTGTTCCTTGGCACTGTCCCTGAGGTGATGTTTCTGGAGTCGGCAGTGTCATTCTGCTTTACCAGGTGGTGCTAAAGATAAACAAGGTAAAAAAGTCAGCAGGCTGAAGCTTTGGTTGAAAAGAGCGCAGGTTGGTTTCGGTAATAAAACACTTGCTTCTGGTTTTGACTCCTGCTTTTCTAAGGCTGTAGGTTTTTATAAAGATGTCAATGTGATTAGTCAGAGACGATCCTACCATAGGTCACAGGTACCACCCAGTCTCCCTGACCTCAGGAGGAGGAAGACTTAAGACTAGGTCTTACCTTCCCTACCGGCAGCTTCTGCCACTTTTCAGCACTGGATTTTTTCTCTTCGAAGGCCACCACAGCCCATCTGCAGCTCATCACATCCAATCTTTCTCTTCCAGCTGCTTAATTCTGCAATAACAGAAATGCCAAACTAGAACTGGTCCCTTCTGTACTTTTCCATATGTGTACAGCTGAAAAGAACAATGTGCTGTTCAAAATCAGGTGTTTTTGAACAGTTTTACACCTGCTTAAATGCATTTCAATGTAAATGTGTTGGGCTTTACATACTGATCTCCTCAACAAAGCTCTTTTCGTCATGCTGTCAACTTAGGGAAATCTGGCAAGAGTTTGTGAAACTCTCAGGAATGCTTCTAAAGCATAAGTGGTCCTGTGAGTTTGGAGTTAGATGGTAGGAGGCACATCTTAGTTTGTTTTAAACAGGAAAAATATAATGTTTACTATTATGACTCTATTTTTCCTCTAGTTTGTATTTCTCATTTAGAGAGACAAGAACTGAGCACAACCACTTAAGTGCAATAACTTTGCTGCAACAGAACAACATTTTGTAGCAAGTAACAGCAAGTGAGATTCTCATTTGGACATAAACAGATGCTGACGAAATACCACACAGAGTTAATTAAATGAGAGGATTCCAAATTGGGTGATGGTTGTAGTTAATTACATAGGTGCTTGCCAGTGGCCTATAGATAGCAGAACTTCTTGGCCTCAGATAATAGAACAGATGATTGCTCAGATACAGAGAGCATATGTCTTTCACTCTGCATGATTTAATTATATTGGACAAGGTTTCGTATGAGAAGCTTTTTGTTTACATGTTCTCCTATAGCTCTGTGGTTCAAAAAAGCTCCTTCAAGAGAACCTGGCCATTCAGCCAACTTCATTCAAAGACCTCCCTTTTTCAGGGAAAAAATGCCCTTTGAAGCCCAAAACCACCTATCACTAGCATTAGAGAAAATGTCTTAGCTCACCTTTGTAATTTCCCTTTAATTTGCTCTTTAAACCAATACTGTTCATTATCCCACCCACACTGGATGAACAGAGATTTTCTACCTCTACTTTTCCTGTCTCCACTCCATTTTTTTGCCTTTTTCTTTCTCTCCTCTGTCATACTTCTTATCTGTACAGACAAAACCTGCATATTCTGCATATCTCTGAGCCCAATACCTACATACTCGGATCCACCAGGATCCTGCAACTGACTTTAAATGTCTAGGACTTGTCAGCAGTCCTTGGTGAGCACTAGGATCCTGTAAGGATTTCACCTTCTTGACAAGGAGCTACCATGGAATGTGCTAAGCATGGTATGAGTATCAATTCCTTTCCTCCTAGAGCTGCCTTACCCACGCAGTTGCAAATGCTCTGGATTTTGCTCACAGACACCTTCCTGAGGTGAGGTGCTTGCCTAGGAGAGTCTGACTCATTTTGTGCAGTTTCCTCTGAGTTAGAATGTACAAACAACAAGCACAAAACTCAATTTCCTCTTCAGACAGAGGGGATTCTGTCTGAACAAATTTACCTATCAAACCAAGAAAGGTAAATTATGACTGGTATTCAGGTTACTAATAAATGCTAATTCATTTTAAATCAGCAAAACCTGTTACTGAGAAAGGACCAATGGGAAAAATACCTTGTGCCTCACAGAAATAGAAGAACAGAGTCTGTAGGCTGGTGGAAATAGAAGAAAGGGAGAATGAAGGTGACAGCTGAAATGGAGAGGCAAGTAATGTCTTGACCAAGGGAATAGTTCATCTGAAATAAATTTTTTAGCTCTGACTTGTAGTTGTACGTTATGACGCCTGGTTTTCTGTTTGTTTGTTTGTTTGTTTTCCCCTATATGAGTACCAATTCCAATGAAAAGCCCAGGAAAATCAGATTGGCAACTGAGACTCATGCATTTCACTTCCAAGGAAAGTGAGATAGATAGATTAGAGAGAGAGAGAGAGACAGACAGACAGACAGACAGACAGACCAAATAATGTCAACAGTACCCAGGAAATTTCATAACCACTGCCTTAGTCTCCCTCTGGCTTGCTGAATCTTGCACCTTTGCTAGTGCTCTAATTTCATCAAGAGGCATTACAAGAGCTTCCCAACCTACTAGGATATCATGAAAAGTGGGACCTTCCTTAAAGTATGAAGAAGGCCAACATGCTTGTTATCCATGCCTATTAGGCATTTTAAAAGCACAAGTACTGGATAAGGCTCTCCTGGGCATGAGGTGGAGTTCAGTGGCTCTCATTCTTCTCCAGATCACAGGAGACCTTGAGCAGGATCTAGTGGTACAGTGGTGTGTTTCTGTGTGTTCACAAGAAACCCAAGAGCTTTACTATTGAAAATGTAGATATCTCTAGGTGATTGCTGCAGATTTCTGCAGCACTTTTATTATGTTTGGGTGCCAAAATTCCCCGAGTCCCACTCTTAGAAGATCTAGTAGTCTCTGGATCTCACTCTCCTTTATGAGTTCCTCCCCAAGGCTGGGCAATCATGGCCACAGCTGCATGTGCATGGAATTGTTCATGTAAATATGAAGGACATAGTCAGACTTGGGCAAATCACTCTGTGCCATCAGTGTTTCTCAGCTGCAGTTGCAGGAATTGTTGCATGGCTTGGTGCCATGTGAACACTGCAGCAATGTCCTTTCCACTCTGCTCTTTGCCTCCCAGCTGCTTCACTGATTTTTTTATACTGCTTTTCATTCTGTCTTTCCCTATGAATTTCATGACTGTGAGATATGATTTTAACTACAGCTTATTGTCTTTTGCACCTAGAGCTATTCAGCACATCAGCCTTTTAAGACCTGCTGTTAAATAAGACTGTACAGTGCATTTATAGACTGTAGTTAGGCTAAATTCACTCGTTCCTTCCCAAGAGTGCAGTGAATGTTTTTGTTGCAGAGGCTGGAGGTAACACTGCAGTTTTCCCCCAGGAAACGAGGAGGTTCTCTCATCTGTGTAAATGAACGAAAATTGGGACTTTCCTGCAATGCCTCTCTCAGGACTGTGAGATTTCTGTACCATCTCCTGCTCTCCACGTCTGTCTGCCCATCCATCTATGCATGCATGCATCCTTCTGTCTCAAGCAATTCATTTCCTGAATCTTTCCTTCCTGTGAATAACCCAAGGCTCTTCTCAGGCCAGATTTAGTAAATACTGCTCCAATTACCCCATGGTCCTGAAGCTGCCTTTTGACCTCTTCACATAAAATACGCTATTTTTCAGTAGATGACATGACATGTGAAGTAACCTGGAATTTAATTTCAAAGAAGAGTAAAGAGAGGGGGACAATACATAGTAAAGCCATTAAGTGCAAAAGCGATGATAATTGGACAATAACTAAGTGAAAATGAAGTTCCTGATGATGAAGAAATGTTCAGCTCCAGAAGGATGAGAAGAAATGAACTGTGGCAAAAAAAGTCAATGGAATTTAGCCATTGTAGGCTGAGATGTGTGCGTCTCATGTTAGCTGTTAGTTATTTGGGGACAGGAATGAATCAAAGCTTTCCTAGCTTGCAGGCATTGTGCTGTTGCAAACCTAAGTAATGAAAGTGAAGCTGTGGGCTGTTTCTGTAGGGGCTGTTTCTGTAGGGGCTGTGTCATCAGGGCCTGAAGAGCTCTGCTGTTCCGGTACAAACCTCTCCAAGCACTGCCTGCATAAACACCTTCTTCTCATGAAGAGGCTTCTCCAGCTCTCAGAAGAGAAAGTAGGGCCCACTCTAGAGCAGGTGATCTAATAAATACACAAGGTGTTTCATTCGTAGGTGCTTGAGGCCTGCTGAAGGATGGAGAAAATAAAACAGGCCAAGATACCAAAAAGGAACAGAGCTTCCCAATACAGGGCTCAGTGATTAAAATGCTCTGGGTATTGCTGTGCGGGGATAAGATGTCCTTGTAGAGCGATTTCCAGCAAAACCTTTTGGAAAAAGAGAAGAAATTTCCCCAAGGGAGGGAGAACTTAATGTTGAGAAAAAAGGTTATTGAGCAATTTCTGCAGATGACGAATCCAGATTTTCTGCAGAATTTAGATAGTCACTGCACCTTGTCAGTGACGAGTCCAGTGGCACAGGGTAGGAAAACAGAATTCATTTTCTCCTGCAAATGAAGTCATCATTCAGCTGCTCACCCCAGAAACTCTCAGCCGACAAGATAGCAGGCCTGCTTGTTACAGAATGTATTTACATTTTAACTACAGTAATAAAATTCCCATGGCAGGACTTCGATGGTAGTGCAGTTTTGCTTCATATCCTGTACGATATTAGACTCATGGGCAGAGTTGGCAGATTTGAGGCACTGTTCACATTGCACATATTACCTCATCATGTGCCAGGGCTCACAAATTGGTGTACAGAAACAAGTCTACATGGTCTGCATTTTGTTGCTATTTTCTGCTTTGGAAGACAAAACACTTAGTGGAAAATAACTTGGGTTTATGGTAATACATACATTAAAGAATAAAAAACAATTTTTATTCTATTTAATTTTTTTCTTATTTTATTTTTTTTTTCTTGTCTGCCCCTACTTTATCTACTGTACATTCGTCTGCTACCTCGTACTAAAACCAGATTTAATTATGCTGCTGTTAGTGGCTATGAAGCTAAATTCCAACTGACTTTCATCACAGTCTATGGCTTATCATCTGAGGGAGGAAAGAAGTGACTCATCTCTTTTCACTAGGATGAATAAAGATAAAAGTTGGGTCAGAATATATCCCATTTCTTGAACAAAATATAATGCATTTTCAAGTAGAGAAAATTTGCTGAAAATTGAGCAAAGTCTTAAACTTTTTCTCCCTGAGTAACCTGATTGATTTCAGCTGGACTGAGTCAGACAGAGTCAGGGAGCTGTGACGTGATAGAAAAATGTATTTTTTTCTAAGAGAAAGGACACAGGGACAATTTTAGTTATGCATATTGGGTGGTCACATTGAGCAGGCACAAAAGGCGTGTATACTCCAGAGAATCAGCTGTCTGCATATAGATATTATTATTCCTCTGCTTTTCCAATTCCTTACAGACTGAGAGGAATAATTGCACTTTTATCACAGTATATCAAATCCCTGTCCTTTTCTTCCCTTTCCTTGCCTTGTGTTTTACCTTGCTCTACCTTGCCTTTGCCTTTCCTCATAACAATTCAGTGTTATGATTAGTGTAAAATTGTTGTCCAAAATGTTTTAAGAGTGATTGTATTGTAAAAGTAATACCCAGAGGTTCTGTTTGCTGTTTCAAGAGCTCCTCTAAGAAATTAACTCAAATTACAAGCCAAACTCTTGTGTTTTGGTAGCAGTCAGGCCTCTAAGTACTTTTTCCTTAGTTTCTCCATTTTCATTAGTGTTTAATAAAGTCTCTGTGGTCTGTGTGTAGCTGCTGTTTGCATCACACCATTCTGGTACCTGAAATGATTTTGTGGCTACCTGAAGCAATCCAGAAATTGAAAGTGATGGAGGCTTTGTGGGCGAGGCTAACCCTAAAATATCAGTTGATATTCCTTGCTATACATTTTCTTCCACAGTTGTAGGAATTTTGCATTACTATTTTCCATGGTAAGCAAAATATAATCAGAAAAGCAGGAATATGACCATTTCTACTCAATATATGTGGAGCTAGAAATTACTTGCTGGGACACAAAACATCGTAGCTACATTTTCTGAAGTAGATGCTTTGCTACTATTTGTTAGGGTGAGGAAATTTGTTGGAAATTTCTTCCAAAAAGCTGGAATGTGTCAGGACGGTTCCAGCAGCAGCTGTGTACCTGCCCTGGGGAGGTCCCCATGGGGCCATGCACATCCCCAAACAACAGATAGCCCAAACTCACCAGGTCATGGACAGGCGGGACAAGGAGGGACGCGACCTTGCTCCCAGCAGCTGCCAAACCCTTGCAAAAGCACCTCACACCCTTGTCAGGGGATTTCTTCCCTCTACCCATGAAAGACCAACCTGGCTGTGCAGAGGCTGTAAGTGGTGCAATGTCTACTCTGCAATAGATCCCAGGGTATCAGTACATGGAAGGGTGGTAATAATCACCCCACCGTGAACTGCACCCAGGTAACAACGTGTGAAGAGCCTCATACAGCAGCACACAGAGATAGCCACTGCCCGAAGCAATGAACAGCTGCCAAGGAAGAAAAGTCATCCGGCATAGTTTGCTCTTTTTTAAAGGGCTTAAGTTACACTGGATTGGAAGTCTAGACTTGTTGCTATAGGCTGTAGCCTACAGTGGGTAAATACTGTCATGAAGTGATCTACCAAGTCTTGGCCTGCCAGCCAGTGTGCAGATGCCTCTGCCTTTGTTTTCTCCTGACAGCTTTCATTTTGTGGCTAAAAAGGATTTTAGTCTGTAGTCTGTGCTGCTGGTCTTCTTACTGGGTTTGTTCCTATGCCTGGGCAGCAGCTGTGGCCCACCAGGTCTCAGATCCAAGAGAAATGCTTTATTTTCCCCAGATCTACCACTTTCCATGTGAAGGTCAGAGAGAAAAGGGAGTCAGATGAGGAGGTCAAAACAGAATGGGTTTTTTACCATGGAATAGTGAAAAGTGTTGCTGGCTGAGTCCTTTATGAGGTGTGTAAAGCACTGGCAGGTATGCTGAGAAGAGCCTGCCCCACTGATGGGGAGCACGGAGAAGTCTCCCTGGCACTTTTTGCTGCCTCTGGGCTGCTGTACAGATGAAGTTCAGATGAAGTTAATCAGTGATTTATACACTGACTTATGTTTATTTGAAAAGCTAGTGGGTTCAATTTTCAACAGAAACTCTCATTATCTATTTACAATAATGCAAATCTGAGTTTCATTTAGAATAGGAATACTGAGTTTAATTGTCATTCCAATATATTTTCTCTCTTTCTTCTCCTTCTAGTTTAGAAATCCTGAGCATGCCACATTTCTCTGCAAGTCAACAGACCCTGTTATTTGCAGTTACTGAAAATAATATTTTGGCTACAATTAAGATGGCAGCAATCTGCTCCTGCTTGTTAATGAAATGGAGTGATTCACATCTAGAAAATGTGAATGCATAGCTCTGAAGAAAGAAAACATTTCTCATTCCACAGTAGTAAACAAAATGAAATTTTGTTTCAACTGTTTACAAGGGGAAGCTTAGGAGCCTAATTGAAATATTTTATTAGTTTGGGGTTGGATTTGTTTTGTTGGTTTGTTTTTTTTTTTCTTTTAGCACTTTCTGTCTTTTGTTTGTCCTGTTGTACATCCTGATTAATATCTTTTTATAGGCTGAATTCTGTCTTCCTTCATATAAGAAGGTATCCGTCAAATGATATTTACATTAATCACATCTGGATTTATTATTTTTCTCTTTTTACATTGTCTCAGTTGCTTAGAGATAAGGATGAAAATACATGGTTTGACATAATTTCTAACATGACAGAGGAGACAGTCGATGACTGTCAAGGGAAGTGACAGCCACAGACAATACACGTCGCTTTGTTCTTCTCTTCAAAGCCTTTGGTTCATCTCTAGCATTTCACTCTTGATTACATACCAGATACCTGTCTCAAGTAGAGTTACTTTTTGACAAGTAGGTTTCTCAATAGATTTGCTTTTTGTACGAGAATCGTGTCATGTGTGTACAAAAGCACTGGACCAGCACCACTTTTTCAGATTTGCTCCTATTTGGGCTTTCTGTGTGCTTTTGTATGATGAATCATCTCTTTTCAGTTTATCTGTCACACCTGGGCTTCACTTCAGAGAACATGTAGAGAGTAGGGGACCCCCGGAAATGTCTACCCTGGGAGAATTACCCCCCAAGTACCTGTAGGTTGTCCACATTGATGCAAAGCTACACTGTGGCCTCATTGCTACTGTGATCGTAAAATGCTTGGTTACACGCCCTGACAAAGTTCCTTTTCTCAGTAAAGAGGCACAAGTCTATAGGTTGCTCACTATCCAGGTAATGCACTCATGGACCAAAATTATTTCTAACTTTGGCCTTGAGCCACAGGGGAGGAGATTTACTCAGAACTCAACAGTTTCAACTGTGGAGAGCACTGTGATACTCCTGCAGTGTACTCTAGATTTTGTGGGCACACAGTCTGACAAATCTTGCCATTGCTAATGCAACCTGCCAGTGCCTGGGCATACATTTCTGCAGTAGCCATCACCACAGATGTCTTTTTTTTTCTTTCTTTCTGTCACTCTGTTAGGATTTCTGTGCCAGTGACTGATGGCAGCATTGGAACTATTTCTTGAAGCCAGAGGCAGAACACAGGCAGGAGAAGACAACACCTCACATCAGACACCTTTGCCGTGGGAAAACCCTCTTGTGCAGTCTTTCTCACATGACACCCCATTTATTTATTTGTGCTGGTATTCCTAGAGGAAAACTGTTTCCCAGCTACTTTAATGGTTCTTGGCTATCTTAACACACAAAAAAAAGAAAATTATGCCTGAAAATGGATGTGCTTGGATTTGCAAGAATACAGGTATTCTACCTAAGTCCTATTCCTCTCAGTGATGATGAGTTTCTTCTTTACAGACTGATAAGACTGTTGAGCATATGTGTATGTCAGTGTAGCTCCAAGGTAAGTTCCATTCTTCTGCTAAAGTGTCATTCCTCATCTCAAGCCAAAGTCTAAGAGTCTTGAATAGGCTACCCAGAGCACTGGGCCTCTGTCTAAGTACAATTAATCTTTGTTTCTAATGATATCAAGATATACAAGCTACTAATCATGTTTTAAATAAGTAAAAAATGGCACATGAAATTTATTTAAATCACCCACTTTGGCTGCTATTCAGTAGCTGACTGAAATGTATTCATTTTCCAGGTCTGAATTAAATACTTTCTTCTTCCCAGGCATAAGTTTCTGTGTTTTGTTTCTCAGTGGCATTTTTAGAAATCAGAGTGCTTGATTGGGGTACTAAACTGGTTTCATTTGGAAGGAATAAGGATACAGTAATGAAAAGCTATTTTCTTAGGAAAACTGGTAGCTGAATGAAAACTGTCTTGAAAGGAGAGAAAGTGCTTAATATGCATGGGCATATTTGATTTTACTTTTATGTTCTGTCAAAAGAAGCCCATTCTTCCTGCCTTAATGACACTTAGAGTTCCAAGAAAATTGTCCACTTAATTATCTGGATATCATTTATTAGGCCACGAAAACACATTAACAAAAGATATTTGTAAAAGCTTGTAGACAATGATTACACTGAAATTAATTCTGAATGAGATTTTCCCATCTAACTTTACTTAACTGTTTTAAGAAGTGTTTCATTTTGAGAGAAAAGCTCACTCACTACAAGCGAAATGAGCCAAAGTAGCACGTTTTGTAACATTTAAAAGTACCCCAGCTCTGCACTTTCAAATCATGCAGTGCCACAGATACAGAAGGTGGTTCTCTGGCAACTCTACAGTGAAAAGAGCAAGTGAAGTGTTAGGTTTCAGCTGCCAAATAATAGCTTCAATTTTGAAATTAATTGGCTTAAATGTCCTTTTGGTTGGCTGTATTTTACCAGGTGATTTAGCGGATCAGATTATTACTGTTATTCAACTAACACCAACAATATTTTTTTAGACACTTCCATCCAAAAACTGAGGGAACAATCCCTTTTCTTAGTTGTTTAAACTCTAAATATAAGTGTCATCTTCCTCTCTGAGCTAAAAGTGATGGAAAAGCGAAGGAAAACTGTTGCTTCAATAGAATGGACTGGTTTCTTATGAAGGTATAGCTCCAAAGGGCTCTGTGCAGGGGAGCTGGGAAGCTTGTCTCCACAAGGTGAAGAAGCACCTCCTGGAGGAAATGGCCCCCAAGACACAACTCAGATATTACTAGTACATCCCTGTTTCAACTGTGACAAGGAAAAGAAAGAATTAATCTCTCACTGCCTTTTCAGATGTTTGAAAAATCTCCTGAATCCTCTCTGCCATGACTATCACTTGCCTCATTCATAACCCAACATGGAGACAGCAGCAGAGCTTTGGTTCAAACACCCTTGTTGCATGGGTTCGGAGTAGAAAAATCTGCATGTGCTGTCTGCTCTCAGATCCAGGTTTCTCTATTGTGACTACCCCTAGGAGTCTTGACTCTTTATTGCTGCTTAGCCAGTTAGCTCTCATTACCTATGTCGTATGAAGTATTGCTGTATAACTTTCAACAGTCACTTCTCATAGATAATGGAGGCTATACTGGTTTATGATTTTAAATACTAGTTATGATTTGAGGGCAGATATGGCAAAATTTGCCTGACAGTAGATTCTCTCCTTAATCAAATGGAAAAAACTGTACTGAAAGCCCAAAGCTGACATAAGTCAGAATTTTTCAGGATAGAGAAGGTACTCAAGCACTGGAACTGTTTTCTTGGAATCACGATGGATTTTCTACCACTTGACCATGGGGATGGGAACTATCTGACTAAATCTTGACAGTACTGATGGATAAGCCAGTGACCTTCTTTTCCTTTGACAGGCAATGTGGACAGAGGGGCCTATTGGGGACACAGTTTGTGTCAGTCCAGACGGGACAGTGAAAGTAGCCCTATGAACTATAAGATGAAAGGGCCCCTTTTGCCCAATTGACTGTAAAGGCAGTTTTGGCCAACTAATTCATCTGTTAGCCTTTGTTCTATAGGTATCACAAGTTATACAAAACAAATTACACCCTAAATTTCTTCTTACCACACTACCATAACTCAAGCTTGATGCATGGGCTCAGTATGCCAAGGACAGTGCGAAGTTCTAATGCTGGTGTCGTGGGAGCTCAGGCTGGATGATGGTTCTCCATTGAGGCAACCATCTGCAAGAGAAAATCTGCACCAGGAAGACTCCAAGATTGGCAGGAGCAGTGAAAGCTTAACAGTACAGCTAGAAAACTGGACAAGTTACCACCAGTATGGTCAGAAAAAAGAAACTTTAGTCTTCAAACTGTAATCACAGTGGAAACTCTGAGTTTAACTCAGTTCTTCTCCTTAATTAGATTGTTCTAGAGAGCTGGATTGTCAAGATCCATGGAGCAGAAGATGTTAGTAAGGGGAAAGATAACAAAAAGGGCGTTGATTAAACGAATTGACTAGAGAATGAAATTATGACAGAAACCTAAATTGATACAAAAGTTAAAAAATTATTTAGGAAGCACTTCAACTGGAAAAAATATAAGATGAAAATGTTTTATTTGGTAAATAGAAACAGAAGTAATAAATCAATATCTAGGTTCAAATGAAGCATTCATCATAAAACCCTAGAATGGATTCATGCACAAACGTCGTGTTCTGCGGGCCACACGAATGTGTAATATTGTTATCTATGTCAGAGAAGCTGTAGCTGGGTTTGCTTTTGTGTGTGTTCCCTGCTATAAGAATAATGTTCACTGAACTAAGGAAAAAAGAATACAAGATATTCTGCAAGGTTTTTCCAGCAACAAATCTGCAGATCCTCATTTAAGCCCCTCATAGAATATCCTGAGTTGGGAGGGACCCACAAAGATCATTGAGTCCAGCTCCTGGTCCTGCACAGGACAAGCCCAAGAATCACACCAGCACCTGTTGAATAGTATCACATACTCTCTTAAAAATATTTACATAACAAATAAGGATAGCAGGTTTGATTAGGAAGCTCCTGAAGAGCACAACCACTCCTGTAACTATTCACTTTGCTGGTTAAAAACTTCTAGTGTGCATCCAGTAATACAAGTAGGAACTTCTTGTATTTTTAGTTAGATATTTCCAAGGCTTTGTTTTAAATTATATTTGGGAGTCTTGCCTGTTATATGTTATTTCTCCATACTGCAGAGAAAGAACCTTCAAGGGATTTTTATCGTAATTTGGTAGCTGAGCTCTACAACATAACTAGATCTCTCAAAAGACTGAATCATTTTTTCCTTGCTAATGATTCTTAATTTTCTTTTCAGAGGGAATAAAATTCATGGTGAAAATCATTCTTTATTAAATGACATTTGTAATAAGCTGGAACACAGAAAATGAGATTGAACCAAAACTTTTCCTTTTTTTTCTTGTTGCAAACTGCTTGTTAACATTCAGCCCTCTCCAAACAGTGACCATATGTATATGGTCTTTGTTATTCCTCATTTATTATCAGTCTTCCCAAGGCTGAGGCAAAGGAATAACTCTTAATAATTTCTCCTTCCTATTCCCTTTTGCTGAAAGGATTACAGAGTTTGCCCTTAGACGAAATGGAGTTTAAGGACTGTTAAAGCCATAGGAAAAAAATAAAAAGACACAATGACAGGGAAAACTATTCTCTCAAAGAAAGCCTCAAGAAACATCATAAGCACAACTTAATGTTGTTATGTGCAAAACACCACCCAGGACTTTATGCAGACTTGTGGAGTGTTTTTGAGTTGTAGCTGTTGCAGTTAAGGCAGAAGAAGAAGAAAGGTGTTGGTAGGGTCAGACCAGGGTCCCCTCTAGCTCTGCCATGTGCTTCACTGCATGTGAGCCTGGGAGAGCACAGGTTCCCATCTTCTGCAGGGTATTCTCTTTACTCCCAGCACCCACAAGGGTTAGATTAGGGATGCTGGAAGCTACATCCTTTCTTACTACTTTTGCTGCCTGTTTATGGACCTGTTTTCCGGATTTGTCCAAATCCTTTTGAAGCCTGGTGATGACTCCTTCCCAGGGCAGCACATTCTGGAAATTCAGTTTCTATTACTTGTAAAAATACTTTCTGTTGTCCCCCTCACACCAGTCTACTCATTTTGTAAGTGGCCAGGGTTTGGTGAGTAATAGTTCTTGCAGCCACCTCATTCATCACCTCTGTGTTTTTGTGAACCCGCACCACATCCTCATTCAGCATTTTTGTTGGCTGACACCAGGAACATGCCAGCCCTGCATGCATTGGTGCTGTCTGCACCCTGTTGAGCTCTGTCTGAATCAGACAGTATTGCTGGAGCTGTGCCTGATCACTGGCAGCTTTGTTGTTTGTGAGGCAGCTCAGGTCCCCCCGTTCTCTTCTAGTCAGAGAACAAAGTCTGTGCTGTTGTGCTGTCCCCCAAGCAGATCTGTAGGTTTCTGCATCGCCATCTTTCCTGGGGTAACTCTATTCTCTCCTAAGCAGCAGTTTGGACTAAGATCCTAAATTTCAACAGGACTGACTTTAAAGCAGCACATGGCTCATGCCTGCAAGTAGGCCATTGAGCAGTTGCAGCAGTGCTCAGTGACAGCCAGCTGGAGCAAAAGCTCCATCAGGAAGAAAAGTGTTGTTTCAGATGAATAGCAGAGCTCCCCTGGTTTTGCTCCTCTTGCAGTAACGGTACCCCCTTGGTACCCCCTCCTCAATACCCTGTTCCCCATAGGATGCCACACAAAAGGATGAGGTAACAGTGCTTGGACTGGTCTGGAGGGACCAGGATCACAACAGTGAGTCAGGAGGTGGACTCTAACCTCCCAGCCAGATGCTCAGGCTGTGTGCTGTCAAGGGGGATGCAAATCTGATTTTCTCTCTACCTGACTGCAGATTTTCCAAAAGCACACGTATCCTTGGACTCCCACTCTTCTAAACTTCACTCTTGTTGGGCAAGTTCAGTAGGTTACAGAGAGGGAAAGGGGGAGAGGAGGATGGCTAGGCCAACAAACTCTGCAAGTGCAAAATTTAATTTCCATTAGAAATCAAGGTTTTAACAGAAAAGAGTGAGCAATCCAGGCTAGTTAGGTATTACTCATTGTGGACAAAAGACTGCAGTGAGAGCCATTTCCCATCTGTCACTCTCCAAACCAGGTCTGTGTGTCTTCCTGCAGGTCAGAGACACCACCTTACAGTGATTACCACGGTCTTTGTCAGACGTGTCAAACAAGAACAACATAGCACACAGCACATGCTTTTCAGGGATTGCTCCCTCTAATGCAACATCCTGGAAAGCCGTGTAAATACTGCACAGGAAATTGTAGCCTGCTGTGTCTAAAATTATGCCGAGGTCCCATGCATGTCTTTCCCTTGGGAGCTGTCATTCTGCACCAGGTCCAGAGCAAAGCCTCATAGATTCTGACCTGCTTTCGTCTTTGGCTTCACTTCTGCAGTGTGGTTTCAGCTGTGAATAAAGTGTCCTGAAGTTCCTGGGCAGAGCAGCGTTCCTGGTATGTCTTGCAATGAAACACCTAGAGCTGAATGCTCACACGCAGGCATTTGCCAAAAGTGATTTGTGGGGTCTGACAGATTTTGCAGAACAGGAGGAAATCAGGCCTCGATCACGCTGGGAAATCCTTTGGGGCAGCCAGCTTATCTGCTGTGTCACCCAGTGATCTTACTACATAGACACTGTTAATGCTCCCTCTCTAAAGTACCTCTGAATATACAGATGGAGAAAAGCAAAACCCGCTGAGTAGACAATTAAAAAAATCTGTTCCACATACATAGTGTTTTGTAAAGAACTCTGAAGATTTGGGAGAGGACAGTTGGCTACAGAACAAGTATAGGGTTCTATACTGATGAACTTGTTTAACTTCATATATTGAGACATGATGTCTTTACCAGCATCTGAAAAGGGCAATCAAAGTTCTAAATCTAAAAAAGATTCAAGGAATTATGGCTTTTAAAGAGCTTGCTGTCATTGAAGAGATCAAGCGAACAGTATGGTACAGTGCTCTAGTGCCCACTTAACCAACGCTTCAGGCTAGAAATAGAGTGATTTTCCAAAATAGATTTTTGCATCCTCCATTACATGATGAATTTCAAAAGCTGTTCAATCCTCTAAGTTATGCAGTACCAGTGATAAAAAAGCTTCTTTCTCCTTGCAGCTTAAAATTCTCTCCCTTCACCATCCTGCTTCCTCACTTCCTTGCTCCTCACTGAAATATTGAAATATTCCCCACTTCCTTGCTCCTCACCCTCAGCAACACTTAAGGCCTATAGAGACCCTCAATGTATTTTAGATTGCAGGGTCACTTTGTGAGGTGCAGTGTTCTACTCCATCATCACCTTTTCGAACTGTGTCAGCCTGGATCAAAGACCAAGAGCTCCTCCGTGGCAAAAGCTAAGACCTCCATTGTCAGATGTTATTTATATGCAGATAGTTTTAGTAAGAGACCCTGACTCTAACAGACATAAAATCTGAGGACAGGTGTTGCTGATCAAAGCTCAGGCTATCTCCAAATCCTGTCTCTGACAATGACTACATGTGCATGGTTACAAAAGACTGTCAGGACAGACCAAGCTTGTACCAATACTTCCTTAAAATGTTTAGTCTCCAGCAGTACGTGGTTCAGACACTCCTAAACCTTACAGTACCTTTGTATTTAATAGCCCTTACTGGGTTTTTGTTTTCAACACATTTAAAATTTAACATCCACAACATAATAAGGCAATGAGAATGGTAGTATAATTATGCAACGTGTGATGAAAAATTTTGTTGTCCTTATTTTGAATCAGAATCCTTCGAAGTTTATTTGATGCCTTTCTTTTTAGAGTAGGGAACAGTGTACAGTCACTGACCAGTGTAAGTCATAAGCTTTTAACTTTATAAAAAACTGCTGCATCCACTTGAGTCACCTCTTCTAGACATGGAAGACTACTAACTTATTTGATTGCTTCTCACTTCAAACTTGATTTATAACTTCTATCATTTTTATTGCCTTTCTCTAATCTTTGGCAAATGTTCTACCTGAATTGAGCAGTTGAGTTTCATATGAGTCATATGGATTGATTTTTGAAGATTCATATCACTTAGCTGCTGAACTGAAAATGCTCTTTCTGACATAGCACCACTATAAAAACTTAGATAATACACTCTTTCAAGATACAAAACCAAATTTCTAGCAGTCTAATTCCATACAAAATCAGTTAATTTAACAGTTCTTCATTTCATAATGTAAGAAAAATATTTATGAGTTACTTTTTCACATCATTTTGTAACAGAAATGTAGGGGGAGTATTTTCTTAGGACATTATTTAGTGGTAAATATTCAGCTTACCTATTGCAAATAATTAATGGTTTTGCTGCTACACTGACACTTGGGATAGTAGGTATTTGGATCATGAGAAAATTTTGTTTTAGTGATATTTTGAAATTATCGGAACACAAAAAGTTCAATATTGAAGAGTTATACTCATTTTTACAGAAAGCAGGTAATCAAAGCAAAACATTTAAAAGTGCCTCAGTGATGGGTCCTTCAGGGCTCTAATTTCTATGGGTACTCAACCCTCAAGTTCACTTGAAGTGAGGTCATTTCTTTCAGGTAAGCTGAAGGTAATGCTTCTTTCAAGAAAGAGCAAGAGTACTGTAGCTTGTGCAGTTAAGGAAATTACAGAAGTTCTTAAAAACAGCCCTGAGGTTCATACTATTATTTTAGCCCATTGAGCAGCTGCATCTTCAGTCAATTTAGTCAACAAATTGTACATATTTTGGCTTGATCATGACCCAAACTCTTTTAATTTATTAGCTCGATTCTGTTCTTCAAACCAGTGGAAATTAGGCACATCTTGACCGAAATAATTGTTATTACCTGATAGGTCCCATTAGAATAACTCCTGATTTCATGTAGGACAGGCAAACCAAGGATCTCTTATTTTTCCACACACTTGGAAGTCAAGTGGCCTGCTGCAGGTGTACCTCCTCTGGAGACAGCCCATCTCACCCCATTAGGCTGAGTTAGATATAGAGTACCTACTGCTTGCAGTCACTGCCTTTTCCCCTTCCCTACATTTCTCACTCTCCCAAAAACAACAGTGGAAGGGAAACAGAAACTTTATATCTGTGCTGTTTTCTGACCCTCGTTTGTGATAGTAATGCCTATTTTCTACAGTCAAAGACGATTTCAAAATTTAACATATTTGCCCATTTTCACATTCCTGGGTAGCTCAGAGTAATGTGAGTGAACCCATGGGTTCAGACATTGGTGCTGAAGCCCTGACATCTACTCTGTCATAAGTCTGATGGACCAACTTTGGCCTATTCCCAAAGACCCTGATCCTGATCCCCCCTCCCACATGTGGATCAGAGCCAGGGCTAGTCTTTGATTCAGACTCTCATGTTCCCATTTGGGACTGGAGCTCAGCTGATGTCTGCATGGAGCAGAGATGCAAACTGGTTTGTGTGGACCAAGACTGCCTTGAGGACTGAACGAACATGCACCATAAGTGGTCATGGTGAGATTTGCCCCGGAATGGCTCCACTGATGTAGACCACCAAGTGAAAGTAGACTTGGCCTTTCTGTGCATGCAGTTACCTTCTCCATACCTGAGCAGTGCTTTGCAAATCTGTCCACCACCACCTCCCGCAATGTTTCCCCAGACACATCTCTGACATGGTTCCCATGGGAGTGTTGTGGTTGAGGGTGTAATTTCTGCAAATAGACTAGCTCAGCATTCCTCTACACTGGCTAAAAAAGGGTTGAAAACACAACTCGGAATTATAACAAAGTGGAAAGTGAGAGGAATGAATCATTTAACACCCAGCAATGAAAACAGTGACTCAGCTGAGAGGAAACAATGAGAGTTTGTCCGCACCAGAATGTACTGTTATTTGCTCTTTCAGCTATGGCAGTACTGCCATTTTCTAACCCTATATTCATATGATGTATTTGGCTTATTCTCTGCTGGGAAACTTTTATTTTTTATTTCCCCCCCCGCTTCATTTCAGTAGCCTCCAGTTAGCTAACAAAAGAGAGCCACCTACGCCAAGCTGTTTGTTGCCACCCCCTCCCTGTTCTGGGGATAGCGGTAATTAGGGGACAGGTGATTAATGTTAATTAGACTTTCTGACGCAGCAGGTTTCTCAAGGGCTGCAGTCACAAGTGACACTCTTAAATAAAAGCCCAGACAGGGGCTGCAGATAAAAAATAGAAATCCCTTAACCCTGCCTTTTTACTTTTTCTTTTCCAAGAGCATCCCCATGCTGGGATGGTCCCTCAGGGTAGCAGTGCTGCTCTAACAGATCTCCCCCACAGCAGGGAATCCTGTCCTGGGCTGTCAGTGTACTACTCTCCTCCTTCGCTGGCCCCTCCACAATGTTTCCTGGTTTCTGCATTTTCTTCCTTTCACCCTATCAGTCATTTACTGAATAAGGATAAATAAGATACACTGTTCCTGCATCTGTTTTCATATGCTGGACTGTTGTTTGCACATTTGGAGGGGACACTGTGACCACATTGCAAAACAAATCACCTCTTCCCGTTCACTGAGCATGAGGAAAAATAAGGTTAAACCTTTTTCCAAGGAGCCTGAGATATACCCAGAGAAGCTTCTTACAGCCCAAATTCTTGCACAGGGGAACAAGTTTCTCTAGCTTGTCAGTTTGACTAGATGAGTGAAATTTATTTTCTCACACAATTAATATCACTCATGCATTATGGGGTCAAACATTCAGAGAATCCAAAACAGACTGTGTTGCTGTTGGCACCTTGTGACCCAACTGGATTGTATCAAGAAGACTGGGACAGGAACAGATGATTTTTTTGACTCTGTGCAATTGTTTTACCTACACGACTCCACAATTCTTTAGTGACATTTCTTATGCTGCAATTACTGTTTTTATTTACCTTCCCATCTCTGCATGAGAAGATACCCAAGGAACTTTTCTTACCATGGAAAGTGTGGTGGGTGATGGTTTTGACAGTTTGATGGTTAGTACAAGTGAAATCCTTACTCTTACCTTTAAAGGTTTTAGTAAAACCTTTTATTCATGCTAAATGCTTTGTTAACGTCCACAGACTCTGTTCTCACCATCACACATGTTGATCATGAAATTAAAAGTAAAATGTTTGCCTTGATCCATTGTCATATATTAAGGCCTGATTGTTTGAACTCCAATGGTCAAAAAAGCCCAGGGGCTCAAAGGGCCATTACTGATATTTTCCACAACTTTGTTTTTGCAAGCCCTTTGTGCTAATCTCTGACTTCTCAAGGGATGAGAGAACGATCCTTAGGATAAGGAATACAGACATGGCAGCCACTAGATACTTGCCAAGGCAATGTATCCTAGACCTTTAGATCTCCTAAAACAGGAGATAAATACTATTTTTCCTTCCCATATGCACTGATGTATTTTGCATAGTAGCTTTAAAATCTCTGCCTGGAACACAGAGCATAAAAGTGTGAATAGTCTATTTCCTCCATGTTTCCTTAACTCATTGGTGAAGGAAACTTGAATGTAGTGGATGAGATACGTTCAGAAGAGCTTGACTTTTAAACTGAGCATGAGAACAGGGACTGCTCTCCTAAAATGAATAAAGCTGTATAGTGATGATGAAAAACAGGATTCTTCAGGCCTCGTCACAGTCCTCTGATCAGGCCAGATTCATGTCTTTGTGGTTTAACCATGCTCACATCTCTCATCACTGCCACAAACATGAGGATCTTGGAAGCACGGCAGGAATCTGCCTAAAGGTTTTTTGTGTGTTTTAGTTTGCATTGACCTTTTCTGTCAGTGATCAGTCTTCCATGAGAGGAATAGGAGAGGGGAGGACAGACAGTGTGGTTGGTTGACCTTGGCTGGCCATCAGATGCCCACCAAGC
>VXAY01002692.1:677204-832435 GCA_013399855.1 Oxyruncus cristatus
ACTTGGCTGGCCAAACAGATCCCCCCAAAGCCACTCTATCACTCTGCCTGGGGGAGAAAATAAGCTGAAAATATCATGGGTCAAGATAAAGGAAGTGTAAGTGGGGGCTGGGGGAAAGGGGGAGGGGATGGAAAGCAAAGGCCACATCCAGAAGCAAAGCAAGAAAAAAGTGTTTGTTCTCTACTTGCCACCAGCAGGTGATGCCTAGCTTCTTCCCAGGAAACAGGGCCTCAGGACACATGGTGGTTGATTCGGAGGACAAACACCTTAATAACGAATGCCACCCTCACTCCCTTAGCTGTCACTGCTAAGCATGTTATCAAAGGGTCTGGACTATCTCTTTTGTCATTTTTGGCCAGCTCTGATGTCCCCTCTGTCAGGCTTTGTCCCCTCACAGGCTCTTGCCAACCCCAGGCCTACTGGTCTTTGGGTACAAAGGGTGTTGGACGGGCACCCTTGATGCTGTTCCAGCACTGTCCATCAGTAGACAAAACGTGTCTCTAGCTACAAATTGAAAGCACAGCACTGTGAGGGCTGCTGTGGGGACAGCTTACTCCATCCCAGCCAGGCCCCGTACAGGCAGCAAAGCAGCAAGCTTGCCTCTCTCTGCCCACTAGCCATGGACAGAGCAGCTCAGTCAAACCCCAAGTCTCTACCAGCCCACCATAGCAGAGACACCTAGGAGTCAGCCTCCAAATCCATGGGTCCCAGACCTTTTGAACCCACGGGCTCAGAATTGCTCAGGGTGTCCCACCCTGCTTTGTGCCCTGTCCTCTGGGAGGTATGGTGGGCTCTGGTTTCTGTAGCTATCCATAACACCTGTTATGATGGTGCTTCCAGACCCTACCTTGCTGATGGTTGAGGTTGTTGCTCGTGCTGCCACATTGCAGGAGAGAGAGCAAGAAATGCAAATGGCAAAAATGTCCCTTTACACTTTCCTGTTTTGCAGACGCTGCGCCAAACCTGTCTTCCAATTAGCAAATACCCCTCCTGAGCTTTAAAATGAACCCAGTCAAGCCTTGATTGACTGAAACTACTGAGTTTCTTTTGCAAGTCATTCCCTTCAGGTCATCATAGAAAGATAACTTTAAATTATATTGTTTCTATGAGTTTCAATACATACATTTTTAAATGGGACAAAAAAGAATGCTATTACAACTCCCAGACTGCATCATGACTTCACTTTGTTGCTATTTAACTTTCAAATAAGACTTCATGGAAGAGAGAATATTCTTGGTGTTGCAGAAAAAGATCCCAGTTGAATGCATCATAATCACAAATGCTTTTTCATGTAAGCAGAATATATATCATCTCAATGGATCTCTGTTTTCAACTTGAAAAGAGAAACAGATAGCCTGATCCCAAGCTGTGTTCAAAGAAGGATTTGTGAGCAGGCTGTGGCAAAGACATTAAAGAGACGCTATCATTCTGAGGTTTGTCAGCTCATCTTTCACTTATGCACGGTATCATTTATCACCCAGTTTTCATAAGAAGCTGATATGTATTAATCTGTCCTAAAGCAACATTTCATATTATCTGTCACCTAGTAAACATTAATTTTTAAAAAAATTAAAGTTCCATGAGGTCTGTAAAGTGGGGATAAAAGCAATAATTGGATAAGTGCAATCTGGAAATTAAGCCCAGATGTTGATGCACACAAATCCACAGATTTTCTTTTAATGAATATAAAATACAAAGGAAGACTTTAATAAAAAAATCAAACTTATTTCTAAAAATATCATCAGGTTCTGCAGGGAGTAAATCAGAAGGGCCAAGGCCCAGCTAGAACTTAATCTGGCTACTGCTGTAAAGGACAATAAAAATGTTGCTATAAATGCATTACTAACCAGAGGAGGAATAAGGAGAATCTCCATCCTTTATTGGATGCAGGAGGAAACCTAGTGACAAAAGATAAGTAAAAAGCAGAAGTACTTCGTGTTTCTTTGCCTCAGTGTTTAACAGTAATACCAGTTGCTCTCTGGGTATCCAGGCTCCTGGTCTGGAAAAGAGGGACAGGGAGCAGAAGAAGGCCCCATAATCCAAGGGAAAATAGGCAGTGACCTGGTACACCACTTAGACACACAGGTCTGTGGGTCTGGTTGGGATCCAGCTGGGGCTTCTGAGGGACCTGGCAAAAGTGCTCACTGACTTGCTTTCCATCATTTACCAGCAGTCCTGGCTGACCAGGACCAGGTGTCTGGAGGTTGGCAAACGTGACACCCGACTACAAGAAGGGCCAAAAGGAGGACCCAAGGAGCTACAGGCCTGTCAATCATACAGGTGCCTGGTGAAGGTCATGGAGCAGCTAATCTCAAGTGCTGTAACACAGCATGTACAGGACAACCAGGGAATCAGGCCCAGCCAGTGTGGGTTTATGAAAGGCAGGTCCTGCTTGACCAACCTGATTTGGATTAGGGGACCAAGGGCACCTTCAGGCAGTTTGCAGATAACATCAAATTGATCTGCTTGAGGGCAGGAAGGCTCTACAGAGGGATCCAGGCAGGCTGGATTGGTGGAACAAGGCCAACTGTATGAGGCTCAACCAGGCAAAGTGCCAGGTCCTGCACTTGGGCCACAACAACCCCAAGGAACAGTTCAGGCTTGGGGAAGTGTCTGGAAAGCTGTCAGATGGAAAAGAACCTCGGCATGTTGGTCGACAGGCAGCTGAACATGAGCCAGCAGTGTGCCCAGATGGCCACGAGGGCTAGTGGCATCCTGGCCTGTATCAGAAGTAGTGTGGCCAGCAGGACCAGGGCAGTGATTGTCCCCCTATACTCAGCACTGGTGAGGCTGCACCTTGAATCCTGTGTTCAGTTTTGGGCCAGTCACTACAAGAAAGACATTGAGGTGCTGGAGCATGGCAACAGAGCTGGTGAAGGGTCTAGAGGGCAAGTCCTATGAGGAAAGGCTGAGGGAGCTGGGGTTGTTTAGCCTTGAGAAGAGGAGGCTCAGGGGACACCTCATCACTCTCTAAAACTACCTGAAAGGAGGGTGTAACGATGCGGGGGTTGGTCTCTTCCCCCAAGTAACAAGCAACAGGACTAGAGGAAATGGCCTCAAGTTGCGCCAGAGGAGGTTTAAATTAGATATCAGGAAATATTTCTTCACTGAAAGGGTTGTCAAGTGTTGGAACAGGCTGCCCAGGGAAGTGATGAAGTCACCATACCTGGAGGTGCTCAAAAGTTATGTAGATGTGGCACTTGGGGACATGGTTTAGTGGTGGACTTGGCAGTGCTGGGTTAGTTGTTGGACTCAATGATCATAGAGGTATTTTCCAACTTAAATTATCCAATGACTCTAAGAACCACAGTTATTCCATAGGATGGTGCTGATATTTCTGTGGTCATGTTGAACATCTGCAAGAGCAAGGAATGTGCTAGAAGTATTTGGGAGGTGGTGGTTGTGGATGAGGCTCCTCTGAAGAGGTCACTGGAAAAAGCTACCACCTGGGCAGGAGCAGAGCAGCACAGACAGAACAACTGCATGGTAAACAATCACTCCTGAAAACTGCTAACACTTTTTATTCTTCTGTTTCATTCATGTAATCCTGACTCTGCTGTCCTATTCCTCATTCATTCTGTCTCTTCTTGTTTGTTTGTTTCCCTTTGTGTGCTTCATGCCTTCCCTATGGCCTGTCTTCCTCACCTTTGAAGAAGTGCTACTCCTGTTCTTTTGTTCTTTGTTCATTCTCACTCCCATGTTCCCAGATTTCTGCTTTGTCTTCTTTTTTTCTGTCTCTGTACTTGGTCTCACACAAAAATAAGAGCGTTCACAAAAAACACTAAATATTAAGGACATCAAGTCATGAGCTAACTTATTCTTTTAGTTAAGTATTTCTAATCCCAGGGGAGACAAGAATAAAGACAGAGGACAAGCCAGTTAGCCATATGGCAGGGATGGGCAACTTGTCACAAACAGTGATGAGCATCTGGATACACATATGGATCCATCAGTTATTAAGGGCATTTTGTGGTGCCATAATCTGGAAGATTCATAAAATATCCAGAGAAGTCCCAGATGAATGGCAAGAACGTCCCTGATGGTCAGTTAAACCTCTTTTATTTAAAGCTTATACTCACAGAGGAGAAAAACAACAATTACAACATGATAGAAATAGATACATTTTGACAGTGACAGGATCTGCATCACCTTCAGACTGCTTCAGAAATGTGAAGTCTCACCCCAGGAATCTCCAGTAAAGTCTGGGCTAAAGAATGCATATGGCCTTTGGTGTGAACCTATCAGCTGGATAATTTACTTCATATTGTATTTCTACTCATATCTCGTCCTAACACTATGTCATTGAACCTGTGCAGCATATCATGGTACTGCTGGTGCCCCAGAGCCAGTGCTGAGGACTTGGCACAGGTTGGAGGGGCCCATGAGAACAGCCCATGCTGACTGCATGCCTAACCAATAGGAAACACTGCTGAAGAACATGCCAAAATACTGTCACCAGATAGGGTTAGGAAGACTCAGACCAGTATTGTCTGCACCCAATGCCAAAATGCCTTTTCATTGGAACATTTGGCTGAAATGATACATGTATTATCATAGGGTGATAATGTGGTTCAAGTGATATTTACTCAGGTGTCAAAACACTCATTCAGCCTGAGAGCTATACAGATCAGGGGAGAGAAGGGACCCCTGGGAGAGGGTGCAAGGACAACCATCCGGGTTGCTATAATTTCCTTTAACAATCTGGTTTAGGGCGTATTTACATTAATGTTATAGTTTGAAACAGGTGTGCACTTTTGAAAGAAATCTCCCAATTATCCCTACTTCAGCTTTGGTTTGCATTGTGGGGCGCTCCTTGGAGCATGTGAGCTTAATTCATTTCAAAAGAAATTGAACTGAAAGTCGTCATCCAGGAAGTATATCTAATATGCCTCAAGCAGTATTTGCTATCTGGGGACAAGCGTAGAGCTACTTATAAGTAAAACCGTTGAAAACTGTGTAGTGTGGATGCTGTGTCCTCACCCACACCAGCTGTTTCACTCCACAGACCTGCAGCTCTGACTGCTCTGCACTTGCTAATGTGGATGTAACCTCGTTCACCTTCTGAAATACTGTGGGGGTGGTAAAGTCTGCTCTTTTGCACTCTGCATGGGAGGCAAGTCCCAGAAGTCTTTCTTTAAGAACACAAAAACATGAAGGTAAAGCCCATTTATAAGCAAAGAGATGTGGCAGCTAAACTACTTCAAGGTTAGAGGTATGGGGACTCTTTTCATGCCATTTGAATCTGACCCTGCCTCTGTAATCACAAGTAAAACATTGCTGGGATCTTCTTCTGGCATTCAGGCCAAATGACACAAAACAACAAAAAACTTTTACCCCTTTCAGGCACAGTGGTCAAGACACAACGGCTTTTTGGGAATGCCTTGTCCTACCTCCCAAACCCTGCTTAGGAATTGTTTGGGGAGTGCTAGCTGGCTCAGGACAAGAGCACAACAGAAACTGTTTGTACAATTTATAAGTGACCTGGATTTAGATAGTTGCTTTACTAGATATTACTTTATTTTCACATTTTTTAAAAAATATAAGTTTTTACTTTACAAGAATAAACATAGCCCAAGAGCATCGGAGATGAAGGTGAACCTTAATCTGTGGAAAATAAGAAGTGCAAGGTCTGGGCATGCAGTACTTTCAGTTTATGATTTTATTGTAAGTTGACTGTGTGAGGCAAGGCATTCCTCTTAGATGCCCAGCTCTTGGCCACCAATTCCTTAGCTTTCAGTACCAAAAAGGTTTCAAGATCCACAGCTGTTGGAAAAGGCCTGAAAGTTTGCGTGTACCTGAAGGATACTGGTAAGAAGGAAAGAAAGCTTTGTTTTTAAAAGTCTTCTGATCTGGAGGAAATTAACTCACCACTTAAAAGTGGTTGCTATAGAAGTTCTTATTTGGAATCAAGTGTAAGTGAATGAATGGAAAAATGTTACTCTTACTATTAAACCATTTGAAATTTCAAAGTTGTTTATTTCAAGCTAGAATTTCAAATATTCCTGAAAGCCCTGTGATGTGAAATATTGGTAATTAAGTCAGATCTGGAGGAACTGTCGTATCTCAGCTGGGTCTATCTTCAAAGTGAGGATACATGAGCAGTAATATTGGTGTCAGTTCTCACCACTGCTTTGTTCCCGCTATGAATCACCCTTCCAGCTGCAGTTGGAGAAGGAAGTATATGTATTTAACCCATCTATGATAACAGGTTTTTTATATTTTGTCCTATTAATCTGAGTCTGAGTAGTTCAGAGATGAATCAAGGGTATCATTACGAGATAGCATAAAACACTCTTCTGATTTATTTCTTCAAAATGGACTTCCTCAGCCAGGAAAGAGCACCATTTCAGGGACCCTGACATAAATCTTACACAACTTTTCTTTAGATTTGAAAGACTGTTCTTGCAGCACCTTTTCAGTGCAGTAGAACAGACTCCAGAGCAGGATAACATGATTTTCTGCCCACAGAAATCTTGCCCTCATTAAGTCACTGAGAGCTGGACTCATTTCTCTGGTTGCAGCTGATCAAGTAGCAATTAAAGTTTTCTTACAAGTCTTAAGCTGCCACCTGACTGATTTAGCTTCCTGGGAAGAAGGCCATTGTCCTACAAGGAAAGCACCCATCATCCATGTTGGTGCCCTTGTGCCAGCCCCTTTCACACCCTCCACTTAGTCACTGTCACAAATCACAACATAACACTCACTTGAGGACCGTAATCTGAAAACTGATCCCTTTGGCAACTGTCCCTCTTGTGAGTGTAAAATAAATTGCCTCCATTTAGACAAATATTAAGTTTTAAATGCGAAATATTAAGAAAAATTGGAAATTTGCTAATGCTAGTGTTTATGTGCTGCATCTACAGCAGTGAATTTGTTACTTGTTTTGATCAATAAATTAGCCAATAATAAATGTTACCAGATTAGAAAAGGCCTCTCTTCCCTGACTGATAGCCCTACTTCAATTTGTTAAAGGGCTTTGTTCAAAAGTAGAAAGAATAAGGGATAAAAAGCAGAACTGCAAACA
This sequence comes from Oxyruncus cristatus, assembly GCA_013399855.1. NCBI lineage: Eukaryota > Metazoa > Chordata > Aves > Passeriformes > Cotingidae > Oxyruncus > Oxyruncus cristatus. The sequence goes on from VXAY01002692.1 coordinate 684,229, forward strand.
GACTCTGAGATTTATAAAATGTGACATTTTATTATAAGTAATAAAATCAACCTACAAAGCAAATGCAAATGTTAAATCATATAGTTATGGATTTTGTGATCCAGGCAAATATTTTTAACTGTGTCAGTTTTGATTGGGTCTACACAAGTTGTAGCTGGTCACATCCTTGAGAGAAGATATTTCTTCTGCTCTAAGCACCACTTTTCATGTGAGCTATCACACAATCATACTTTCAGCCATTTCCTTTAATGTATTTAGTTATATTTCTCCCAATACATCAGGGTTATTTTGCTTATTGGTGCGTTTTATTGCTGTTAAACTACACACATTGGTTGCTGGGATTCTTTTTCCTTTCAGTTCTGCATTTTAATCAGCATTCCACACATGCAACATCAGTCCTTCAGCTTAAAAAAAAAAAAAAATCCCAAGATACCTTTGGTTTTCACAGTCTGTCAATCTTAGACTCAAAATTTCCTTTTGAACTTTACCAATATTCAAATGAGGCATGACTCTGTGGGGGAGTGACTATAAATACATACAAAAAATATCTGTAAAACATTTCTCCATTCATAATCTATAACAGATTCTAATTCAGGATCTGTAACGTTAATAGATGTATACCGTAGCCTAAATCCCTGTGTCAAAATACATGTAATTCTAATTTACCAGTAGTAAGGCTAAAGTTTAAATGTTTTACGTTGTATCAACCTTGCTTCACTCTTACATTTTAAAAATAATGAACATAGAAAGTGATATTATATTGAATAGTCAGTGTCGGTCAACTTTTTATGTTGTTATTCTGGCATTGTTCAAAGTCAGGAGCACGTATTTAAATGTAATAGTGCTGCAGCAGTGAGTAGAACAGACAGTTCTTTTATTATCTCACTTTAATTTCACAGAGAGATCAAAGTTGCAAGTAAAAGAATGGCTTGGATTCATCCAGTACCAGAATTTGCCTGTCCTGCAGAACATCAGAGCTCAGCTAGCACACATGGAGGCCCAAAGGACTTGAAGGAGCTGGTTTGCTCAAGCAGTGATGGAGGATGCTGATGGCAGATGAGTATTGGGTGCACAGGAGAATTTGGGAAGCGAGTTCATTATTTTTTCTTCAGATTGTGTTCAGAAACATGTTTTTTAATTTTTTCACATTGGTATTTTTTAGCCCTTCAGTCTCCTTTCCTCTCTTTCCCAGTATGATGACTCTTGGTTTGCCTATTGCATTCCTGTCTCCTTTCCTGTGACTTGTCTCTTAAGCAGTATAGCAAACTTTATTGTCAGGCTGTAATATCCCATATCATGCATTACCTTCTGGTCTCCTCCTTTACAGTCTTTGAGGTAAAGGTCAGTTTTTTTGCCTGCACTAGCATAGGGCCCTGCAGTGAGGAATACTGAACATAGCCATGCCCCATATGCCCCATTCCAGGGGCCTGCTGAGGGTCCCAGCTGGGGGCTGGCAATGGACTTACCTGCACATACCATAGTCACAGTCTGTATTCATATCTCTTGGAAAGCCCAAAATTCATATTCTGTTCATTTAATCACTTGATTGATGGATTCACTCCCGCTCCAGCAGGCTCCTTTTTGTCCTTTTCATCCTGTAAACCTTTTTTCATTAATTGCATTAGAAATAACAATTTTGCCTCTTTTTTTTTCTTTTCATTCCAGGGTCCATGCATTTATTTACGAAATACATTTTGGATGGTCTCTAAGCTTACTCATTTACTAGCTGAAGAGTTGTTGCTAATGCCATCTTTTCCTTGATTCAAGTACTTTTAAAATTTTATTGCTTCCTATTTCTTTGATGTCCATATTTCTATCCATTGACCTTATCCCAAGGATCTTTTTACTTGCTAAAAGCACATGTAGAGTTTTCCAGCCTCCTCTTACACTTGCCCTGCTTTCACCTTTTATGGTCTATTGCCCAGATAAGGTACTCAGGACTCAGAGTCCTGTTCCTATAAATGTCTCACAGGTTAAAAAACTTATCACTTCATACTGCATTACCCTCAACAATGTTCCATTAAGCCTCTGTCTTCTGTGCTGACTGGAAGAATTACACACAATACCTACCAGTGCATCTCTAGTTATAGGAATTGCAACTCAAATATGTTCTTAGTTTAAGGGCACAAATTGCCCCATCCACTTAAAGAGAACATTGATTCAGCTGTAATAGCCCTTCATCACTTTTATATGTGGATTGTTTACAACCACTCTGTTTATTGTCCTTTAGCCCTCTAAACTGACACTGTGGAATTCTTTCATTCAAATAATGTTTCAGCTGGGCTCTGGCTGCAATCTTAAATGGTGCAGAAAATATGTTTTTTGAATTAGAAGTCAGTTTATTTACCAAAAACGGGTTTTATTTACTAGGCATAGTTCAGAATATGTTTCTCTGGACTTACATAATTCACCCCCCTACAATGAATACCCTCTTAAATTATCTTTTAAGCATTGCATGATATTTAATATATCAGTTTTAGTCACGAACAGATAAAAGCAATTACTATTCACTTCCTGATTTTCTCCCCATTATAACTATTATTTAATCTGCATTAAGCCTCTCTAAATCCGAGTCCTTCATCAAGCTAAGAAACAATATCTTTTGTGACTGAAACTCATGATGAAACTTTGAATAACACAGACTGCTTTAGCTTCCTCAACCTGTGGGACATTTAAACAGGGTAAGACCTACGCAGCCTCAGTCACAGAGGCTGAAGTGGCCATGACTGAAGGGAAAACCAGGGGGCGAGATCCAGCTCTACAGGAAGGTTCCCGAGTTCAGGAACCTTGATGATCCTTGTGGGTCCCTTCCAACTCAGCATATTCCGTGATTCCATGATTCTAGTGGGGGTTCCCATCCTTCTTTTGCAATCAGTGGAGAAGCAGGCATGCATGAGTCATCACATCCTAACCCAGACATCTAAACGTCAGACACATTTCATCCTGCTGCCTTTCTCTCTACTGCCTAGAGGCAGTCAGTCTTTTCATCCATTCAGCTGGAAAACCCCATCCATCCCGTTATTTCTGAAGAAATTTTGAACCAAGAAATTTTGAATCAACAGCTGCCCAGTCTTGGGTGTAGAAAGGCAGTCACTGCCTGCATTTTATGTGAGAAACAGATTTTGTTGATTACCTGGTGTTGTGTACATTTTGATGTCCCAGAAACTACATGTCTTATCTCTAACGCAGTGTTGGCAAGTCATTCTATCCCAGGGACGGACAAGGTTGTTCAGACCTCGCACCCTGGAGCCTTGGGCATGCTTCAGAAGCACTGTGCTACTGCAGCTGGAAAAGTCAGGAGCCGCCAGACATGGCCAAAATGTGCTGTATTTTCCATGTTGTGCTGAAAAAGCCCAACCAGTACTGTGCCTGTCTTCTAAAGAAATTGTTCTTTTTGAAATATGTTAACTAGGCTGATTTCATTAGGTTCCATGGAGGTGGAAGCTCTTTGGTATGAGTATGATACTGGAACAATTTTGTCCCTCACATCTACATATGTTTTGAGATGTGATCAGATGCAGTTTATTGTAAGATTAAGATTTCATTACCTCTCTCAGTGAAATGAACTCTCAATATATTTTGATGCTATGCTAGCAAACGAACTGTTAGTAAAACTGAGAAATTGTTCATAAACTTGTTTATAGAAGAAAACTTTCTAGTTTTCCGTTTCTGAGAACCATCCCCCTTTCCTGACAAAACCAGGACAAAGGCCTCAAAAAATAATAAATGCTTTTATTCCAGGTTTTTAATGCAGGTGTCTAATCTGGAGATGAACTGGAAGAGCATGCTTAAATGGACTTCCTTCTCCCACTGCTCCCTCCCCTTCAATTTTTCCAAGCCAAAGTAGCATTCTACTATTCTAGCTATTCTGCTATCTTGGTATTTTGAGGGAAGAAAACTTTGATGTGAAAATTTATCTCTATCGGATCACAGTTTTTTAGTGTTTCAATATAGATGGATTTCTGAGAAGAGGGACCAGAGCACAAAGCAGCTCAGCAAGCATCAGTGCCACAGTGAGCTAACTGGGGCTATAAATTAGTAGTGCTGCTTTTCCTGGAATATTCACTTTGGTGACTCTGTTTCAACAGGTAGGTCAGGAACTGGGATCATTCAAGAATGGGTCATTAAAATCCCAGTGGTGGGATTTCCAGGTAAGGATAAACTATGGAGACTGAGCCTCTTATTTTTCAAGAGGCAGCAGCGGACATTTGTTTGACTGCTTTTACAGGACCAATCCCAGTGTAGGCATAATAACCACCATTGGTAATTACATGATACTGTTTTCTCCTAGGCACGTTACCTTTTAAGTACAGATTTAGTAGGTCTTTATGGCTATATTTTGCTCTCCTTTCTTATGTTTTGTCTCCATATTTTATCTCCTGCAGGTTATTGAAATTACACACTGGAGGCAGAATTATCATTTCTTTTCATGATACCTATTGATTTTAGATCTGTTAATGACTTCGCTTTTTTTTTTACATACCCAGGAAATGAGTAGGGATCCACTTTGCAAAGATGGATCTGAGACACAACTATCAGAGTTTTTAAAAAAATGCATTAATTTTGAGTACCCCATTAGAGATACTTTGGACCTTATTTTTTCAGAGCATTGTATAGCAAATTCTAACTCAAGAAGCAAATGTGAGTATGCAGTGCTGTGATAGACCTGATTTCAGCATCTCATATCACGTATCACAGAAAATTAGGAACATTTTTGACGATATATGAAAAGCTCACCGTATGCCTGGACTGCCCTTGCACAGAAGAACAGTGGCAGAGGCAATGATTGTAGCTGATCCTCCACAGCATCATTTAATCATCCTTTTTCCTCCAACGGGGTCCTACAACTCTTCCCACCATCTTGAGTAAATGGTGCCAAGATCTTACAAGGAGCTGTATTCTCTGCCACTTGTCCAGTCTTTATCCCTTAAGAAGTTTAATTCTGTGCTATGGCTTTGGAGGAGACGTTTGGCCAAAACAATAAGCAATCGTATAACTGAAGATTTGAAAATAGAGTGCCCAAGAAAGACTTAATCAGTCTGCACTGACAAACTCAACCCTAGTATTCCTTTGCTCTAAAGTACTTAATTTCCATTTTTTTATTTTATTCGTTCACACGGTATTGTTTCCATCACGATGGGGTGCTGTGGTTGCATTACCTGCAGACAACTTAACTGTAGCTCCTGGACCAAATCCTGCCCTACATATGTCACCACAGCTGGACTGGGACATCCTGGCCATTGTCCCTCTGCTGCTGGTTGGGTGCAGCAGAGGTGTTCAGCCTTCTCTGTTGCTGTAGGGGAGTCTGATTCCTCCCAGTGCCTCACACAGTTAGCTCCCATTTCTTCCTGACCTTCCTCGTCCCTTATCCCCCTTTCAGCCTCAGTGTCCCCACACCGATGTTTCCCATCCCTACCTCTGCCCAGGCTGAACTGGGATCTGTGAGGGGGCAAACACCTCTGTCACTCCACAGAGAAGGAGACACAGGGCCTGGAACAACTGGCTGCACAGAGCAGCTGTTACAGGGCAAATATTCAAAGGAGGGGAACTCATTAAGCCCAGAGTTCCAAAGACCCTGAGCCAGAGGGCCTGTTTTATAGCTGAATAATCAAAGTTACATCATTGTGGTTTTCTTAACACTGAAAAACAGCTGCCCTTTTTTATTTTTTCCCCCTAGTTGCTTTTTCATTCTCAGAAATGGCTAATCTGCTTTGCCTGAAACCTTTTAAAAAAAAAATCAGCTCAGGATGGGCACGTAGCACTGACATTTACAGCCTGAAGCATTCATGTCTGACAAAGTTAGAGGCAACTGAAAACATGGTATTGTAATAGGAAATACCAAACTTAATAACAAGAAGCTGTATCACCTCTGCCTATTGTAACGAATGATCCAGAGAAGGTAATTCAAAGGACTCTCATTTGCCCTTTCCCCGAAGATGAACAAGGCAACATTAAATGAAATGGAAAGGCTAAAGGGAAATTCATAGCATGCAGCACTTGAATTCACTGTCACAGGATAATGCTGATAACAGGAGTTTAGCAGCTCACAGAAGAGTTGGTTCCACATAATAAGAACACCCGCAATTGTTTGATAGGACACATTTATAGAGGACGTTTTTCTTTATGCTTGAGGACATATGGCAAGTGCCAGCTGCCTGAGGAAGAATCTTTCATCACAGATTATCTGGCCACTGGGATTATCAGATCTGCCTCTCCAAAGTATTCAGCTTTGTTGTTGAATACGTTTCGACTATGAAGTATTCAAACCTACCTAAGCAGTCCAGTGATGGTGGGGTGGTGGTTTTTTGGTTTTCTTTCAACCTACAAAAAATTTAAAGGGAGATGAGTTGCTTTGTTTAAATGATGAAACATTTATATGTTTGTGGCTCTGGATCCTCTCATGAATTAATAATTGCAGCTTTCACATTAACATTCAGTGTTCCCAGAATAAATTGAAAACAGCTATTTATTTAAAATACAACCTCTTTCCTTGATCAGTATCTCACCAATGTGCTATTCAGCAGGCATTGAATACTATAGTACATTTCAAAGGAAGAAAAGTCAAAACCATCTTTCATAGCAAATGTCTAAAGGCAGGACACTCTTTAATTTCCAGCTTGCCACCAGATATTTTTTGTCACTTATCTAAAATGCTACAGAATGTTGCCATTATTGCTACAGATGACTAGTAATAAAACAAACATTATGATCTTCCTTAGGAGAGAGCTGGTGGCAGCAATGAAACTGTAAAAGAATGTTTAAACTCCCACAAACTAATAATTTAGAGGCACTCAGGGGAAAAAAAAAACCTTGTTCAATTTATAGGTCAGTTAGAGGCCACTTGGTTAAATGTTGGAATCTACTGTTCCGAAAAAAACAATAACTCACCTTATCCATTATTTCTGTGAGGTTTGCTTGGGTTTTTATTTGTTTGGGGATTTTTTAATTTTTCTGCACTGAATAATTAGTGTAGTAATTCAAGTCATTGATGCAAAGCTGAGTAAGTGCATCAAGGATGCTGAGACTGAAAAAGCTTTTACTGATGGGCTATGTAAGTACCATCAGTATGGGTACCACTTCACTGCTGAGAGAAAAGTCTGTGGAAAGCAGCTGGAAAGGCTGATAAACTGGGAGAGGACTGAGACATTCTCATATTTTGCTACGTCATGTTACCTGGCCTCACCCTCACGTCTAAATTATTTGGTATTTTCTTTATTGGCAGTAAAGTTGATTGAATTTGAAACATTTTAATTATACTGACATTTAATTTCTCCTTCTAAGGAGATGATAAAAAGTATCTGGAGGAAAAAGGATTCAGAATTAATTTACAATGCTAATACTTCCAAAAAAAGAAGAAGGAGAAAAAAAGTCAATTATGTTTTATAGACAATGGGACTGAGCAGGACATTAGATATGCATAAGTATCTGGCTACTGGTAGACCTCTGTGTCGTGACTATGTGCACATACAAACATGTGTATATACATATATTTGTATCTATGTATGCATGAGTATATATGTATCTCTATGCACATAAGATGTATTAAATCACTAGAAAAGCCAGATGCCTGATTTTATAAGTGGGAGATATTCTGCTTGTGAAAATCCCTTCTTTCTAACTTTTAATGAACATCAGTCAAAGATAATTATCTGAAGCTAAAGTGATACTAGTTAAGATAGAGAAGTGAGAAGTTATAGAGAAATTGCAAAAAAAAAGGCAGAATGATGGATATATTTCCATTTTTCCTGAGGTTCTGGCTGAAGAGGTTCTCATCTCTGAATATTTAACTCTGCTACTTTGGACTAATTTTCTGCCATTTCAGTTAAGGCAGTCCACATGTTTGTGAGGCTGCAATGTGAATTACGCATGGGAAATCATCTCAACAAGAAGTAACACACACCAAGTGCAATTTTTGCATGAATATTACAACCCAAATTATCCCAGGATGCTGGTTGAAGGGAGCAGTAAGGTTCATTTTGACAGAAGGATTGAGGAGGCACAGAGAGGCCATTGAGGACTACACATGTATGGACAGATAGAGTGAAGATGTATAGGACGGAACCAAATTGATTGAAATGACTTTGCAAGCTCAGAGGGCGGCTGGGAAGCTGCCTTGGTATGAGGATGGATCTGACTGTGCTGTGAAAGGTTTCTGGTCTGCTGGGTGGCCTCTGAACTGCAAACAGTGAAACCTAAAGGCAAAGGGTTGCAGGACCACTGCCACGCAGCTTTGCTGTGCTGGTGTCAGCTGTTCCAGCTGCTTGCCCGTGAGCAAGATTTAACCTGCCTTGTTCCCTGTTCAGAAGTGAACTCCAGATCACATCCCCTTAATTTTTCTCAGTGTATTTCTGCAGAGATAGAAGTACATGCCAGCCTGAAGGCTGGCTGTGGTATCATGGGCAGGGCCACCAGAAGGCAGCATGGGCAGTAGCTGTGCTCAGCTGAGGCAGGGAGAGGATTAATGCTCCCAAGCCCTTTCTCATCACCTACCTTTTGGGGTTGCTCCTGTACTTCTGGTAGGATTCAAAGCTATATTCAATGAAAACAATTACTGTGCTTACTTTTGCCCACCATATTCTGGCTGCTAAGCAGACATCAAGTTATATTGGTTTACAACACTGTAGCTCCATCAATCTCAGTTGTGTTGCCTGTGATTTAGAGCAATATAAGTGAAAACAGGTTTGGAACTCAGTAAAGGCTCGGGTATCTTCACAGAAAGGGACCTTACAAAGTAGAAATGCTGCCCAGTGCCCCAGTGGGCAGCTCAGATGTCGTTTCCCAATAGAGATGTCTTGTTTGCACTGAAAAAAACCTGATAAAAACAGTATTTTATGAAAGAATCGAGAAAATCAGTAGAGAACACTATGCCACTGTGTCTCTACTGAGGCATCTGCACACTGCCACAAGATGTCTTGTCGCTATTTCTGATTTTGTATAACTTGAAGCCAGCCCACCCATGTTCATTCAGTGATCCTTCAAGTTCAGTGCATCAGCTGGGATCAATGAGCACAAAATCACTTACCTCAGTAAAACTATGCCAGTCTGCACTCACCATCTGTCCTAAGGCAGTTACCATGTCTCTTATGTCAATAGTTACAGTTTTAGTTCGGTTGGTTTCACTTACGTGTGACATACCAGCTGCTAGACACCACAGCTTGTTTTAGTTTTGATTCTTACTGCATATGGAGAAGTGCCTGGGTATTTTCATACAGTTTGACAGCTTTGGAAGTGCCAAATGGCCCAGTCTTACAGACAGCACTATTCCACCAGCCTGCCTAGAAGCATCATCTTAGGTCATACTTAGCTACAGAGGTTTGCTTTGGTTTTGTTTACCGTATGCTACAGTAACCTGGATTTGAACTATTCTGCTTCAGTGTAAGCTTTGTACATGACTGCACGGCCATATGGAGTCTAGTCTTCTACAAGGTGAAAGTCAGCTTCAGGAGAGAGCTTCCCCACCACCAGCAGCAACCTGCTGCTCAGTCCTGGTTCCCAGATCAGTCCATCACAGAAGATTATAATGCTGGCTCTCACTGCCCAACTAATGCTGACATTTAAAACTGCACTTTTTATGGTAGATGATAAACCTGTTGAGAGTTTTATCACCATACCTTTTACAATGGTAATGAAAGAATGCTTAAAACACATCTGTGTCATTTAACTGTGGACAGCATTCTTACTTCCCAAGAAATGTCTATGATTCAGGACCAACTGCTCCTGGAGTCTCCTTGTACATGTCTACACCAAGGAAAGTGAGAAGACCAAGGAACAATCCTTGCATCTGGCCCAGAGCTCTGAAATGTCAAAAGTATCTGAAGTGCTGCTGGGGCCATGTGGTAGCTTGTCAGACTGTATTTATAACATTAAACAGAAAGTGTGTGTTGTACTCTCTGGGGTGGGGTGAAAATATAGGTGGGTGTTTGATGGTTTACCTAAGGAAAAGCTGTTAAGGCATAAGAGATCACTACATGCTGTATGGTCCTTTCCTCTCATCCAGGCTAATCCATCTTTGGAACACAGGAAGGTCTTTTTTGTTTTATTTCCTTGCCGTAATTTCCATAATGAGCTGACATCTTTGAATTTCCAGGTGTAATAGCTGCTTTCTGCTTATTTTATTGTTTCATTGCAATTTAAAATATGGGATAAAAACAATAAATCACACAAAAGGCCATAAATCAGCTGTATACAACTGTGCTAGTGTCAGCAAATCCACAAGGAGATGTGAAGAATAAAACCAATGTATGAATAATAAGAGAAATAAGGGAAATGTCTTCATTAAGGTAATTTCCCTGGAAACAGTTATTGCTTGAAGCATTGTAACAAATTATATTCTTCTCATACCACAATTCAAAGAAATTATTTAATGATTCCTATGAGGGTTCTCTGACTTCAAAATAAACATGGTATATCTGAGTCTATGCCCAGAGAGTTAATGACAGAACAAAGGCATTCAGCCTGGCTCTCACTGACATTAAAAGCATTTTGTATTGCCCTGCCAGTTTCAAGTACCCAGACTTCTGCGAAGCTTAAGAATTAGAAATTGTACTTCTGCACATTTGGAAGAAGTCCAAAAAGTATCCCAATACCAAGTACATTTTAAGCCACTTAAGGTAGCTTTACATGATGAGTACAGTGGAAAGGCTCATTAAAGGAAATAACTATGAAGTACAACAGCTCCAGAGATGCAGAGATGCAGTAACACTGCAGCCCCAAAGTAGTAACAGCATTGTGACATTCTTAGTGATTGCCTTTCTTGTTATTTAGCTACTTCCCAAGAGATGGCCTTGGGTACCAATAGCGTTGGGACAGATTCAGATGTGGTGTTTGTGACTGCTCCAGAGAGCAAAGAATTATATTTTTGTTACTTTGTATTAGCTGCAGTAGACAAAGACCTGAGATTTGGAACACGACTGGTGAAAGAGGTTTTATCCCAGATTTGCGGGGCTTTGACTGCAAATTGAAGCAGTACCAGGTTTCTTTCAAGACACTCAGTCCTTTTCACCCCAACTTTTTAGAAGGGTCCCAGGTATGGTTCTGGTCTGGGCCAGCTGGCACCCAGTGGCCCCAGGCACCATTCGGGAGCCAGCATGGTTCATGGCCACCTAAAATGGCTGTCACATTTGGGAACACTCCCCATAAGCATTTGATGGTGTGGACACAGACTGTTTTACACTGGTTTGATTTATATGTGTAGACATAAACTGCTTGTACAAATCGAGACTGGTTCTCCCATGCATCGTATCAGCAGGTCTTCCTCCCCCTCCCTCTACACCTTTTCTGCTTGTTACAGCCTGATGTCACTGCATAGCAAAAGCCTGTAGACTTATAGATTAACAGTAAGACTTCTCCTTTAAGATATTTTGAAGGAAAGCAGCATATTTTATTGTAAGTTGTGATAGAAATGCATTACATATGCATTACCCCTGCCTATATTCTAACATCATGTAAAGGTATTCAAACTGAAAAGACAAGTTAGCAGTGTTACTTTGGAAATACCTCCCAGAACCAGCTCTGAAAAGTGAAAACTATGAGTCAATAAGATACTGCAAACTATTCTATTAATATTTTTGTGAATATATAGTGAATACTTTGAAATCATAACACTGAAAAAGATTATAAAAGTAAATAAGAAGAAGCCTTTCAAACATCATGGAAGATTAGAATAATCCTGTGAAACGAGTATCTTCTCCCAAAGACTGAAAACTTGTCTATATGATATGGTGAACAAGTAAAGCAAGAAACCTCATAATCACAAAACCCACTCTTTTTGCTTTCGGCCTCTTTGAGGCAGAAACAAAGCTAATAGTTCAGAAATGTTTCTCCTGAGCTGTGTTCAAGTGGCAGTGATTTACATTTGAAGTGTCTGTGTCTTTCAGCTCCAAAAATAGGCATGAATTTGGAACTGAATTTAAGTGGTCATGTCAGCTTCTGAAATAGTAATTTTTTTCATTATTGGTCCCTTCTTTGCTCAGATGCAAAACCACTCAGTTGTAGAGTAACTAACTTCTGCAAATGATTGAAATACAAAAATGCATGCATGCTCATAAATGTCAGGCTCCTGTTTACTCACGTTTCCACCCGTTCAGACTAAATACCTGTCTGTTTCACTGCACAATATGAAGAACTGCTGCTCTGCCAATGACAACAGGTTTCAATTCTGTAATAACCTGCCTACATTTTGCATCCTTGCATCCAAAAAAAAAAGAACCCACAACAAAAAATGCACAACCTGACACCATGACAAAGAGAATAGAGAATTCCCTGATTAGTATACAAGCCTGCAAAACATTTCCTAATTGCTTCAGCACGCTAAGACTTACAAAGCTTAATCGAGTTTTATTGTATTCTAGAGACTAATAGAAAAGCTTCAATGAAAAGTTGATTCTTTGTAATAGTAACAAAAAATTCTTTGCTGGATTTTCTGTATTTTTTTGTGCAATTTCTTCTAAATTTTAATCCTTGCTTTAATGCTGAAGCTTATTCCTATGAGAACTTACAGCAGTAATGGGAGTAGGTTGCTCTGTGGACTGCAGACAGACCCGGACTCTTTATTACTGCTCTAGATATGTTAATCTCTTGCAGTATCAGGCTAACTGATACCACTGAGAGAGAGAATTATTTCCAACATATCATGGACCTAATCCGTTTAGTCTCTCTTGGGAGTTGACTTGGTACATCCACAGTGAGCTTAATTGGTGATATATATGTGTCTCAAATACATATAAGGATTGACGTATTTACCCAAGTCTGAAGAGACAGCCTGGGAGAAGGCTGAATACATATATGTATATTCTTGATATGCTCCCTTGCTGCATATGAGTGTGGCTGACTGCCTTGAGAGGAGCAACAGGAGATGTGGCTGCAGCATCACCTTTCTCTTGTGAATCTGCATGGTGCCACTCTCCAGCCCCTGGATTTTCCTGCCCGTTCAAATCTCTCTCCCAGCATTTTCCTTGGGACCTGAGGCACGGCCCTTTGCTTACCTGGGGCTGAGCTTTTCCACAGTGTAAAACCCTCCACTGGGAAAGGTGGCCCTTGGCACCTGCACACTCCTTGTGTAGACCTCAAAGCAAAAAATCCTATCAGGGTCCATTAAGACCTAACCAATATTAACAGTGACTATCAAATAATAAGGCTTGTCCCTCCCTTGAAAATGGTTGCTCTTAGAGGAGCGAAGCTACAGCAGACACAAACATTGTAAAAAGAGATTGCTGCCTTGTAATTAAAATATAAACAGCCTCACTTGAAGGAAGAAGATGCGTCATAAAGAAGCCTGAAGCGATGTTTTGCAAAGGTGGTGAAGTCGAGCACGAAAGCCACAGAGCCGGCTGATCTCTGTTGTGAGATTTAGCAGTTGGGTGAGGACAGCCTTACTCCAGCTAATCACACTGTCCTCTCCTAACAGTACGACTGGAGTAAGTGGCTGACACTTCAAAACCTTTATAATCATTGAGAGTCAAGACAAAGGAAGTTTCTGGGCAGACAATACAATTTGCTGACAATTTCCGTAGGAAAAAAAGGGCAGAAAAGTAGCATGGAACTGATAGCTTTGACAAGGAATAATGCAGACTAAATTTCTGTCTACTTAAGTGCTTTAAAGTTCATTCTTCTATGTGCCGTTACATGCCACACAGCCATCAGCCACCTGTGTATTCTCCTGTCAGAAGTTAATGTGACATAAGTTTCCACAAAGGTAAGTACAGTCAGGCCCACTCTGCACTGAAAAGATTACCCAGAGGACACTAATGACTGTTTGAACCTTTCAGCACTTCTTCACACTGTTACAATATCTATCAGCAAACTACACTCACACCTTTTTCAGCTCAACTTTCATATATAAAAATATTCAAAACATCAAACAAGAAACTGTACCTACTTCTGATTTGTATTGAAATTTGATTTCCATTTTTACTGTCCTCCATCCAGGAATGAGAAAGCAAGGAAGAAAATAAATTGAATGCATAGCATCAGTTAGACTTAGTGATGGTGAGTAGTTTGGGAGGATATCATTAGTTTTATATGGGATTTGGGGGTAGCATTGTGCTATGAAGCATGTGTCTTTGCAGACCTTGATCTGCAATTTCAGCTTGCAAGGTTCTTTTCACAAACTTTTGTAGTACACTTCCCATTCTCAACATATGATGCAATCATTAAGTTTATAAATCCAAGATATCTTGGTCTCCAATTATCTTGCCCCACTCTAAATTCAAAACAGTCAAGTCATTCTATCAAGACTATCTTTGCATTCTAACAGAATCATATTTCTAAATAACAGTAATTTTTTATCATCAAGGGCTTATTTCTATTATTTGCTGACTGAATCATTACAAATCAAAGTGGTAGTAAATTTACTCCTGTTGAGAAGCATTTACAGAATCATTCGATTTTCTACAAACACATTTAATTTCTGCAAGCAGTAGCAAACAATTTCTCTGATTATATTTCAACAATTTTTTCTTTCATTTTTCTGCCTGCCAGATCTGTTGATTGAAATCTGGAGGCAGGTGAATAATGACTAGCACACTCCAAGTGTTTGAAATGCAATATGGGCTCCATGGTGATTCATTAAATTAGGTAAGAATTCATTAAGGTTTTCCTAAATTGCAGGAAGCTGTCCTAGTTACTAGAAATGACAAATATTGTTATGAAAATAAATGAAAACTAAATCATTGCTTTTATTCCTCAGGATGTTCACAGATCACTCACAGTAATGAGTCAAGATTAAATACTCCTACAGCCTGGCAGATCCAGGGTGTCTAAATTTTAGGCACGAAATCTTCCTGCTTCCTGTCTGCTGCCAGAGGCTTTGCCTAGGGTAGGATTTCAGGCCTCACTAAATGGCCCTTGCCCACTGCTGTGGTGTACACTGAAATGTTGGATTAAAGTGGTGTTACTGCCATTTGAGAAAATCTGATGTGGTTTTCTTTGTCTAAAAAATAGTGCTTCTTAGAGATACATCTTACATTGACACTAGGAGTCATTGCTGGTGGCCAAAACTTTAGAAATAGGAGTGATTTATATGGCAAGCATGGGAAATAAAGTTGACAGCTGAGCTGTCCCTTAGAGTCTTAGTCCCAGTAGGGGTGCTGGCTTTGTGGCACCTCACATTTTTCACATGGCACCCATTCAGAGCAAGCCCCATTGCTTGATTTTCTAACTGTTTTCTAATCTGTTGCTTGATTTTCTAACTGTTTTTCTACCTGCTCCATAAGGATGAGCTGCCCTTTCCCCTCAAATCATCCAATAGCACAATCAAACCCAACTTCTTGTGAAGAAGAGCGTCTTACCGAGCAAACTTACGTGAGCAGAAATTTCTCTCTTTTTATCCTGCATGATGAAGTGCTGTAAAATTAACATCACTGCTTTTAGCAAGGCAGATAACAACTCTGATGTCCTGCAGTGTTGCTGAGTGAGTCACTGTATCATTAAACCCTGTGTGGCAAAGGCAGGTGACGGTTTAGTATAAACAGGTCAGGACTTCTCCCCTCTTCTGCATCTGAAGCCCATGGGCAGTAGGAACAGTCTGTAACAGCTCCCATGTGGGGTTGCAATGAATCAGGAGGACTTGGGAACAGTGTCAAAGTGGCATCCAGGGCTGGCAGTGAGCAAAGGAAAGGAAGCCTTCCCCCTCTAAGGACTGAAAAGGAGACCAAGAAGGGGTTGCCATAGAAAGGAAGGCAAACAAGGATGATTTGCCTACAGTGTGTTCAAATAAAATAAAGGATGCACTAAAACTTCTCTAACAGGGAATGAAAGAACTGTCAGAGGTTTAAACATTCAAATAAACACTTTTTACAATTTCGGTCATGAGGTGTTTTCTGTGACTGGAGACAGTAAACAGTGACTGTCACAGAAGATGATTTCTTAGTTTGCGGTCTGAGCCCCCTGAGAGGTTTTAAATCCAGATATTTTTCCTTTCTTACTCTTCTTCGGAGGCCAGGGAAAACATATCATGTAAAACCTTTAAGTGCATAAGTGGAAAGCATGGACATAAAGCTTCCATAAAATATGGAGAGAGTCACTTCACAAGTGGTCAGTAACTTTTTCATTTTGAAGAGCAATTGAAGATTTTAAGAAGATTTCCAGCAAGACTTCTCAACTACAACTGCTAGAGGCTCGAGGCAAAATCCTGTCCTTCACCTCCACTTCCTATGGGGCTGAGCTGTGCTTGGAAGCTGAGAGCCCAAGTGAGAAGACAGCTTCAAAGAAAATTGTTCCAGGTCACAAAAAGGAAAGAACATACAAATAGGACAACCCATAAGGAAACTATACAATCATGACCCTAATTGCTTTAGCCATGCCTTCATTCTGCCTTATTGACTACAAGAAAATCATCCAATATCTTTCATGGGTGTTCTGTGGAGAGTTTGTCACAGCAGTATATTGCTGAACAAAATTCGTTTTTTTCCAAGGGCAAGTTCATGGGATATTTGATGGGTTCGTTAAGGATAAAGAATAGGCTGGTAGAAAATTAGGGAGGGTCTCCTTGCCTCCGTAAAGGGAGGCAAGGAGACCCTCCCTCATCTCCTTGCCTCAGTAACAGATAATACAGCTGTGAAAGGGCTGATGAGGTAGAAGCAAAAAATGGGACTTGCTGGAAGTGTTCAGATGGTTTGGAAGCCAGCTGAGATTTCAACAGCCAGTTATACCAAACTGAACAAAACCTCATTCGGCAGATCCCTGATTTTGCAGAGCTACCAATGTTTTTATCAAAAGCTATGATGATGATTGACAAAGTGAATACGTCCTCCAGCCAAAAACTAGGGGGGTAAAATTATTTGATGTAGCAGCAAAAAATCACTCTGTGGTAAATTCTGCAGAGCCAGCGTGGTCAATTAATCTAAAATTGGAAGCATTAAAAAAATTGTATAGCAGCAAGCTTTCTACTAAGATTACAAAGGTCTTCCCCTAGAAAACAGCAGTGAAGTCTGTATCAATTAAAGATTTACTGTAGATGCTGGCTGAGAGAAAAACTGACACCCTTGATTGCTTTAGCTTCAGAAGTACTGAAGAGTTTAGAGCATCGCAAAGAAACTATGGCTGTAGAAGAATTAATTGACTTTTTTGTTCAAAAACACTGACAGAAAGACAAGGAAAGATGACACTTGCAGGAATGAAATCAACTGTGAGTTTCTAACTGCTAACTGAAAGAGTGCTTTGTCACGGTGACTGACTCCATGTGTCTCTGTTATTAAAGAAGCACTGAGGGAAAACAATTAAGAAAATAAATGATATAGAGAAGCAAACTGTCATCATGGATTTTTCAATCTGAAATAGTTACAGCAATAAAGCAGATCTATCTGACTTTAACTGCACCAAAATTCATCTTTTAACAGAAAAGTGTGTCAGGTTTTTTTACTATGTTGTAGCTTAGACTTCGAGCAACTCAGCAATCATCTTGGATGTTCAAAGCCAGACAACCCTTAGCTTATATCTTCAGTTTATAAAAATGGCACACAAAACTGATCTTGATTCTCAGTAATTAATTAAGTCATTAACCAGGTAAAAGAAACTCATCACTGAGAATATCCATCTCTGTCTGTGGGTGGAAGTCAAGAGGATGGGGCCACTCTCTTCAGTAGTGCCCAGCAACAGGACAAGGGTGAAAAACTGAACTTCCACCTGAATATGAGGAAAATCTTCTTTACTGGGAGGGTGACAGAGCACTGGAACAAGCTGTGGAGTCTCCTTGTCTGGAAATACTCAAAACTCACCTGGATGTGATTCTGCGCAATGAGCTCTAGGTGAACCTGCTTTAATGAGGGGGCTGGAACTAGATGATTTTGAGAAGTCCTTTCCAATCCCAACTATTCTGTGATTCTGTGATTTCTGTCACTCTCTAGATACCTTAAGAAAATTTGATCTCTGGTCTACTTTTGAGGCTCCCATGCCTTTCTCTAAAGCCGTATTCTGAACCTGCTGCTTTCACTGTCCTTATTTTGTTCAGGATCTCTCTCTATAACATTATTGTTATAGGTAACTCTGATGCAAAATATAAAGCCAGAACATAATGCAAGATCAGTGCTGCAGGGAAGCAGAAGTGCTCTAGTACTCAACTGTTTGTGTCAAGGGCATCACTAGGATGAACAATATAGAAACCCAGAGAAGCTTTGGCAAAATGATGAATGAACTGACAAAAGAAGCTGCTTAAGATGTTTGGCCATGACATTTTTAAAATGTCTTGTATCGAAGCATAGAAAAAAGAGAAAGAAAACTAAAGGGAAAGTATCACCTAATACACAAAGGGAGCACAGAGTGAAGAAGTTTGAATGGACCAATGGAAAGGACACACATCAGAAGGAGGGGTAGGAAGATACCTACAGCAGGTCAAAGACAGCTGTTTTTTAAAAAGAAGGGTTGGGATGAAGCATTTGCAGCACATTCTCATTTAATGCACAACACAAAAGAAAAGATGACACAGATTAAAATTTCTCCTTTGGAAAGGGCAAAAGAAATACCAATTTTGGGCAAACATCAAAGGATGTAATTGCTCTGTTTATACTGAATGAAAAATGTTCTGCAAAGGAGTCAATTTACATAATGTGGAGGCATTTAGTGTGATTTATAGACCTGCCTTAATGGCAGTGGAGTGAAAACAAAAGTCGCTAAAAACCCTGCATTTTATCAGAGGAATAATTACTGTTGGAGAAGAAACTTCTAGGAACATCATGAGTTTAGAGACCGGGAAGAAGCTGCATGATGACGTGTGTTATTGAATAGTGAGATGGAGTGCTGCAATGGCACCTTTTCCCTAGTACCATTGTGGGGATCAGCAGGAAAGCCCCTCTTGTGTCCAGAATCAGATAACATGAGGCACTGTAAAGAACACACTTTCCCCTCAGTGCTCTAGTGTGTGGTGCAGGGATGAGGGTATAGTCTCCATCTTAAACAGTAAAGTAGCAGCCACCTGTCCTGCTGTATCTCCCCAAGTTGCCTGCCTGCCCATGTGTGCTCTAACTCATGCATTGTTTTTGTTTGGTCTCTTCCAATGCCAAAAACAGGGGCCTGGGATGAAAAAGACAAGGAAGTGCTGGGGTGAGAGGAGAAAATGGAGTCACCCATCTGGTTGCGTAATGAAGACTTTTCTACAGTACAGAAAGCGGGAGCATCTTTTCTTTCTCTAGTCTTTCTGGCACTCCTCTGTTACAGGGATTGGGGGGCAGAGCCCACCTGCACTGCCAGCCCCAGGGCTCATGGTGTCTCCCTCGTGGTGTCCCAACATACCCTCAGCACAGGAGGCATCTTGTTTCCTGGCTTGTGTGTTGCCTCTTCCAGAGTCCCTGGTAGCTCTGACTGAGAATTGGCATAGGCTGCTGAAAGGTCCTGCCCCCTATTTTGTAGTGCAAGTAAAGTTCTGATGCAATGAGTGCTGCCTCTCTGGGACAGATCCTTCACACAGGAGTGCCCCGTGGGTGAGGAGGGTCTGGCCCATCCTCCTGCAGCCTGCACCTTACCTGCTGAAGTCTCTCCAGCTCCACTGGCCTTCCCTGGCCGTGGCTGGGAGCTAATCTGGATGTAAAAAGCACTTCTTCATTTCTTGCTGCTCCCGTTGTCAGCTTTTTAATACTTCCTGCGTGCATCAGTGCTCATGGGAACACAAAGATGGACACGGAAAACATGAGGCCCAGCAGAAGGACAGACAGGACCTCTCTTTTGACAGCTGCCTCCACTTTTTTGCAGATTAAAACAATTGCAGTAAGACAGCCTCATTCACTGTAGAGGTCCCCAGTGAGGAAGAGAGATAAATCTGTGAGAGAGGCACCAGGCTTGAGGTTGTATCAGGCTCCAGGAGCAAAGCAGCTTTCTCATCCCCATCAAATTACACTCTGGAGAAGTGGAGATAAAGTGTAGATAACTCGTAACAGTCTCCTTTACAGCAGTGTAACAGTGCTGTCCAAAGTTCATGGCAGGGAAAAAGTGGTGCAGAGGGTCTGGCTTTGAGAGAGAGCTCCCTGTAGGTGAGTTTCCAGTCCTGGATGGGCTGTTCTGATCACTCTGAGAGCTCAGGGTGTACACACACACGAGCACTTGCTGCTGGTTGTCTTTAGGCTGTTGAGCCTGAAGTAACATCCCAGTTTTGCTGCTGGGAGCCATGGCACTTTCATTTCCAGGCTACCTCTGGCCTCATTTTGCTCTTGAAAAGGACTACTTTTCCCAGGAAGCTGTTGCGCCAGCACCTGCATTTTCCTTGCTCTCTGTGCTGATTCCTCTGCTCTTCTGTTCTACAGCTCCAGAAGTAAGGCAGGATAGGCTCCTTGTGATTGCATGTGGACTTTCCAGCGAGTTCTGTGTGGCCTGCAAAACGCTCACCTTTCTGAGAAGAACAGATTTGCAGTGTTACTCACCTTACCTTCCAGCCAAGGGGGAATGTCTCTTGGCAATTTCATGGCATGCTTGTTTTGTTTTGGATCAAAAAAACGTGATCAGCTTTTGATTTGCCCATGGATGCTACGTAGTGCAGACTTTTAAAGGGAAGATTTTTTGCTTTATCCCACAAGACATTGAGCATTCCCAAATTTTGTGCAGCCTGGTCTAGTAGAAGGTGTCCCTGCCCATGGCAGGGATGTTGAAACTAGGTGGTCTTTAAGGTCCCTTCCAACCCAAACTAGTCCATAAATCTGTGATTCCCTGATCTAAATGAGAAATCATAATCCCCCACATGGCAAGGGAACCATCTTGATCATGTTCCGGTGGCAGTCACCGAGAAGTGAGAGAAAGCTAGAGCTAAGCATTCTTCTTTTCAAACTCAATGTTCTATTTACTTGCTTGAAAATGTGGAGATTGGGTTTCCTCAGCCTAGTGAAAAATAATTTCTGCCAAGTAAGTACTTATGGAACGAAGCTGTTTGTCTCATTTTTAGAGAGATGAAAAAAGAATGAGAACAGTCTTGTGAAAATTACCACAGATAATGTTTTACTGTTTACCTTTTGAAAAAAAAGCAGCATCAAGCTAAAGACTCTACTTCTCACAGCATCAAGAATTTCTGCTAGCTAGGAGTTAGCTGGTTGATAGTGCATGTAAAATCAATACCAGATAACTTAATTGTCAATTAATCTCAATTCACATATTCCTAAGGAAAAGTGAACAATAGAGTCTACCGTGATTTTTATTCTGTTTGGTTAATGAAAAGAGAAAGATTCCTTCCAAAATTACCCAAGCCACTCATTTTATAGATGGTCCTGTTGAAAAACACTGTTCTGCAAAAGTGAGGAAACAGGAATCTGATACAAATCTGATACAGAAGGCAGTTGGGTAATTTATAATTTGAGCTCCATTCATGAATTTGTTAGCTTTGTAAAGGTAGGAAAAATACTTATCCTCACACACACAGTCGAACTCATTGTCCCTGTCTGGTACCATAGTTAGCACACTTATCATTTGAGCACTATTTTAACAGTTTAAACTCATTAGGGACCACAATGCCATCACTAACAGGGAGCAGCATCTTATATCATGAGTCGTTTCCCCGACCTCACTTATGGAATAAGATATCGACTGACATCAGTATAGATTGTTCACCAGGGTCCTGGGTGCATGGTAACCGTAGCAGAAAGAGCAATAAAGTTTCACAGTATTATGTCAGCATGAAAGGTCTTATTGTTTCCAGTTCAATCCTCTTTAGTCCTGAACATGTTCATGTTACACTCTTGCTGTGGGACATTCAAGCTATTTCAGAGTATTTATGGCTGAGTTACGAATCTTCATAAACACAAATCATTGTCACCATGGGCTTAAGTGAATTCAGCATTTATAAAAATAGCCTTTATATAAATAGCTATTTAGAGTCATACTTCTCATTTCATATGTCAACTCAAATACCGTCTCACATTAGTCAGATCTATACACTTCAAAACCTTTCCAGAGAGACTATGACTGCATCTGTAATTAGGAGCAGAAGCACTCGACAAGCTGAAATGGAGTCACTGAAACACAGGGAGTGGATGTCACTGGACACAAAACTTGGCAGAGACTCACGATGGAGCAAGACAACGTGAAGGCCTTGACAGAGCATGGGTTGTGTTCATGTTTAACTGGTGGTGGTTGGCTTGTGGTATTTTTAAAGATACGAATCTTTGTTTCCAGAGGTGTTAAGAGTTTCATTTATTACTTCATTCTGTTCACTGTATAACAGCACTTAACTTCTGTTTCTTTCTTTGCATCCCTCAGACAATACATGTTGCTGCTCTGAGAGAGCCTTTCTGCCAATGGTAGCACACCAAAGCTTGGCAATTGTCTTGCAGGAACAGAAAGAGAAGTGAGTCACCACATGTCTTTGCTCTTTCACAGGTCTTTGCTCCAACAGCCATGAAATTGCTGGATGATTACACTGATAAGGAGTTGCTTATCTGTCTGAGGCCAGTATTTCTATAAATCATTAGTAAGTAGGAGCAATTCGGTAACTAAACATTTTTCCTCCTTTGTCTGATAAGAACTGCATTTGTAAAAGAAGTTACTTAATTTTCAGGGCATAAACCATTAGCTAACAGATGTTTAACTCTTTACGTTTTCCTTAGGCTGTGATGCCTAAACCTAACAGGAAGCACCAACTCACTTTATACAAAAAACAAAATCAACATAAAGGAATATATATTGTATCCTGCATCTCTCCTCATGCTGCAAATGCGGGGCCCATAGCATTGACCTAAAAATCTAAAATTCTTTCCTCTATTTCTAATAAATAACAAACTTGGGGGAGACGAGGAGTAGATATTCAAATCCTGACATCTCTTACAGAAAAGGTGGTAGTGCTTCATCCCTGCCAGGAATCCTCAGAGAGTTTGCCAGCTTGCCAATACCTCTTGATTAGGGCCATTTGGCACAACTCCAGTGAAAATGTTAATGATTCTGTTGAACCAAGTACAGGAAGGATAAGATGGATGATCTAGTTGGAGTAATGACCGCTGCACTCAGGGAAGGTGCAGAGCCAAAGGCATTAACAGAAAGTAGAACCCTCAAGACTGGGAAGAAGACGAAAAAAGCCAGGGTGAGTAACATAAGGATGGCCAGCCGTGGGAGGGATTGTGTGTGTGCTCTGTGCCTTGGTCCTCGGGCTGAAGTGGGAGCCCTGCCCCACTAACAAGTCCTTTCCTTCCCCCTCTTCCCACTTGTTCACTCCCTTGTGTGCAGCAATTAAACAGTACAAGCTCCAGAAGCATCTTTGTTTTCTGTCATCACACAGTGCTTTTAACTCAAGGCTGCAGGGGCAAAATACTGGCTGTGATGAAGTCAGCACGAGTTTTACTGACTGTTTCTGTAGGTCCAGTTTCCCTCCAGCCATGCTTATTTCCAAAATTTAGCAAGCAATGCTAATAATTTCCTGGGGGGAGAAGGTAGGGAACTGCATTTTTCAGAGGTGAAGAGGTTACAGGTGAGAAAGTCTCTCTGGAAGTGCTGTGCCTCCATCACTGCTGACCTTGGTGGCATTTAGAAGTCCTGCAGCTACCACTAGGACCTACATCCATTCTCAGTCTCAGTCAGGTGGACCTGGCCCCTTGGGTATCTTCCAGTTTTATGAAACTAATTTTTTGAACTTATGCATTTCAGACTAAAGTTTACAGGTTTGGGAACCTGTAAGAGGTTCCCAAAGAGAGGCTTATACTCTGAGTAAGAGGCTTTGAACACCACAAACAAGTTGATAAGTGATTTCTCAGAG
This sequence comes from Oxyruncus cristatus, assembly GCA_013399855.1. Taxonomy (NCBI): domain Eukaryota; kingdom Metazoa; phylum Chordata; class Aves; order Passeriformes; family Cotingidae; genus Oxyruncus; species Oxyruncus cristatus. The sequence continues at coordinate 707,882 of VXAY01002692.1, forward strand.
TGGAATTATTTTGCTCCTAGCTTTTTATTGTGGCTTAGTTTATCCTCATGAAACACTGAATGAGCACTGTTAATAACCATTCTGAGTGAAAGAACAGCATGGGCAGTGAGGTGAAGGGCCTCCACCTGCTGTGTTATCCCAGACAAAAAGAGCACTTCAAATTGTCTTTACAAGCACAGAACTCAGTGTCAAAAAAGGTATTTTCATTTATCAGCTCCCTCACAGGTATCTCATAATAACACTTTTTAGCTTTTCTGGTTCTTCAGTCTTAAATCACAGCTGTTCAGATGGGAAATGCCAGGTGTCTTTCTGTGTACAAATAAGTTGATACTTTTAATCTCCAGTTTAGGTAAAGGTTTCATGTCAGGAAAATGGCTGTGTTTAGACATTGCTATTGTTTACAGGGCAGCCTACCAGCATTAATTACCTCTCATTTGACTACTGAGGGCTTGAAAAAGAGTTTTCAGATGTGGCTGAAAGTGATGCAGCTGTGTTGGGTTGGGTCTGCCTGAAAATTGTTTTAGATACTGCCCTGGACATGGCTTCATTTTACCTTCCTCATATTTAACATGATTTTATTTTAAATTAGTATTTTAGAATATATTAATTATTATTTTATAATTAATATATTATTTTTTATTTAAACATTTGCATTATACATTACAAAGAGTAGCCTGAACTGTTACTGCTGTTAAATGTTTTATCAGTGTTACTGATTTTTGTTTCATCTAAGGGACAGAATGCTTTTTTGATTTGGATGGCAAAGCATTTAATAATTTCTTCTCCTAGCATTTTATACATTAGTATGATGTCTGCATTTTGATATACCCAAAAGAACTGACTGGATTAGGCAAAAAAAGTTTATCCTCAGAGAAGGTGGGTGAAGGATGGTCTTGTTTTAGCCATTGCTCAAGTTCCTAGAAAGGATGTGCCATATGACAGCATAACTGGTGTGTTAGAGATGTTGACAATTCCATTCTCCAATGGCTTTCTTCTGTCTATCAAACACTCCACCAAAACAGCTTTTTTCCTGAGGGTAGCTATTCTCCTTTTCTTTTATTGGCAACATCTTTGCAAAATAAATGCCTACTGAAAATCTTCCCTTTCCTGTCAGATTTGTTAGGTGGAAGCTGAGGCCCCCATTGTTCTTCATGTAATCCACAAATGTTCATACTAAGTTTTTAACTCCTTCGCCTGAACAGATGTAAATAACTTAGCATCAGCTGCAAATTTACTGACAGCTATAACAGTTCTTTTGCCTTTTCTAGCACAGCATATCCTATCCAAATTAACAACACAAGCAAACTGGGGGTACGCTAATAAATAGATTGTATGGTGGATGAAAATCACCCCATAGTAAGTAAGTGTCCTATGTGCATGTGTTCCAAGTAAAGGGATCAGAACAAGGTGTCACAACTACAGCTCCAGTTGAATGATTGCATGGAGTTGTTACTTGGTAGAGGATCCTCAAAGCATTTGTCAGATGCTTTTTTCTTTTCCACATTCAAAGTTTCACTGAACTTCCAGGATGATATATTCACTTTACACTTGAATTCATCTGACAGATAATAGGATTAGTTCCACGAAATGCAGAAAAAGCAATAGTTATACTTGTATCATATCAGAAGCCACTTATTTGGGATTTCTATCAATAGAATGTTTGCTGAAGCATAGTGATTTGCTCAGGAAAGGATTCAGAAAGTCATTTATTTTCCATGCGCTTGTCTGTCTGCCCAGAAAACCAATAATTTGTTTATTCAGTTAAATAAGATGGGACACTGACTTGCCAAAACATAGAAATGAGTGTTGAGAGCTGTCAATACATTCATGAATACAGATAGTGTTTTACACTGACTTTGATTTAATTTTAGCTGAGGGCTTATACATCTTTTTGAAATATTTTTTTCCCTATGGTATTCATGGTGAGCACTGTTAGGACTCTAAACTCCAGGGATCTTCCAGCTCTCTTTTATCATATGGATAACATCTGCTGTAGGAAGAAGAGCTGTATTTTAGTGGAATGACATAACTGAATTGAGGTCTTAGTAAATCATATCCTTTTGCATTCTGATTTATGAGTGAATTTCAGGAACATATTTACAAATTAATTCTCCACAGATGGAGTGGGAATTGCATACTATACCTTTTTTCTTTACAAAGGATGGTGAGCTTTCTTCTTTTGATTCAGAGCTGACTTTTTCAGTGCACTCATAATTTTGTATCTCGATTTTGCATCTCTCTGCAGTTGCTATAAATGCGGAATTGAATTTGCTGAACATTGTTATGTGTCTTTTTCTGGTAAATCAAGACAGCAAACCACTGAGTTCATGGAAGTTATGCCATTAGAAAAGCTGTGTGATATCAGAATTGGCTGTCTGTCTCATTGCAAGCAAAGGTATGCTACAAATAAGACTAAGCTTTACCCATTTCACACTCTCAGGTTCCCTTCTGATGTAGTATCTATTCTGGGCATAAAAGCTCAGTTATTTCAGCCTTGAAATTCTATTTCAAAACCTTTTTTCCCCTCTGTCTTCATTGTAGCTAATCTAATTTCTTGTTGCAAATGATGGATTTCCCCCTTATTTCCTCCATTAGTATATCATACCTTAGACGCTCAGAGAATATCACAAGACCATTCCAAACACCTATCAAACCTTATATTTTCAAAAGCGTCTGCTGTCCTCAAGGCCCTCTCTCAGGGAGTTACTGAATTGGGTCTTACATGAGAGAGAGCCCTCACAGACACGTAAAGTAAGTTAATTTCCTCCCCCCAGCCATCTGGGCAGCTTATCACCACCCTGTGACACTGAACACTTTGTTAAATTGAGAGCCTGGTCCAGTACAGGTACCTAAGTTTTGAATAACTGTTCTTCTGATTGTAACCTCCAACGTCTTGCTTTATTTTGTTTCTAACCTCTCCTTATGCTGAAGTTTTAAACTGCAGAAAGTCACAAGTCCCCTGTAATTTGCTATCACTTTGTGGTCTTCATCTGTCAATGGAGCCCACTGAAACCAGTAGATCTTTAGCTGTGATTTTCTTTTACAGTTTTACTGTCAGATCCACTCATCAAAATCATTGTGATTTGGTGTAGTCATCAATTATTTCTCTTAACTCTTCATAAACTGACAAAATGGTAGTTTGTTGCAGGAAACATTTAAATAAGCTACAAAGAAATGCAAAAGTGTGTTCATTTCTTTGGTATTAGTTAGTTTAGATTTTTTCCCGAGGGCTGATGGCTTAGCTTTATCTGAGTTTTAATTTTGTTCCTCTTCAAAAGCAGAATGATGACTCTGCAAGCTACAGCAGGGTCAGGGACAGCACAACATACATGGCCCTCTACAGGGGCTCTTGTGTTTTTGTAAGAACAATGGTCTGATGGAAAATACGAAACCAAGAACGTTTGTCTGGAACAGTAGTTCCTTTTCAGTGCCTTTCTGTCTAGTTAATTAAAAGATCTGATAATTGTGATAGCAAATTCTTGGGTTTAGTGTTTTTTTCCCCTGATATAGTGACTTCTTAAGCTTATGTCACCTTTAGCAGTCAGTGTAAACATCACTGAGGAGTAGAGCAGTGGGGCTCTTTGAAGTATCACTGAGGTGGTGGTTACATCAAACACCAACCCTTTCCTCAGTGCCCACTATTGATAGACATTAATCTTCACCTCAGCTTGGATTCTGATACTTGTGACAGTGATATATTGGTTAGCATACTGGCAGAGCCCAGGGCTCATATCTTGTCCTCACGGATGAAATCTGAGTGTCCATGAGAGAACGTAAGCCTTGGCTTTGTCGGTATGCTGATTAGCACAAGAATGTCAAGAGCATCCAGAGATCATTATTTAAATATAAGCCATGTTTTATTAGTTCTGTTGATCTATAGTCATGGAATAAGAAGCCAGCAGCAGATGAGTGAATTCACAAATCATTTAGGCACTGAATTCCCAATGATGGCAGTGAGACTTATGTTCCTAAATGTTTCTGTGGATCTGGGCCAATGGTCGTTACATGTCTACCATCCACCTATGAATGACTTCTGGAGGTATGGACAATAATGTCCACGGGTTTGGTAGCACATGACTAGTTTCTCAGCATGAGACAATGCAGTACTTTTATCTGAAAACACTAAAAGCTAAAGATCTCCAGCCAATGCTTCAGCATTGTCCAATTTTCTTCCGTATTGCAAATAAGTATGTTCCAGCAGCCTCAAACATCACCATGTGATAATTGCTGGCAAATGCAGATTTAAGACATTTCACACCACACAGAGCTGTTCCCACTGTTTAACACAATTATTGCTGCAGTTGGTAAGGGACAGGAAGCCAAGGCACTAAAATGAGTGACTTGTTCCCTCCTTATTCCTTCATCGCTCCTTCCTCGTTTTTCACCTTTAGGTCTGTGTGCACTGAGCAGACGTGTTCAGAGAATTAATCACAGTGATGCCAAGGTTGCTTTTCTTACTGGAAACAGGGTGTTTAGATCCTATCAAATGAGCACTTATCAAAGTCACTTATTCCCATGAGTATGAAATTATGTTTCTTGTCACTAACTGTCCGTCCCATCAACCCAAACACCAAATTTTCTACCAGTCTTAGCAATCAGCTTTCCTCATTACTGCCTTGAGCAACTCAGGATCATCAACAGACTTCAGCCTCTCATAACTCACTCCGTTTTCCAGATCATTGCTGAATATTTTGGCCTGCACAGAGTACAGGATGTATCCCCAGGCTGTCTCTGGTTCTCTTTCTCCTTGGCAAAGAGTGCCTCATACCTATTCCTGGTATCCTATTTTGTAACCTTTCATAAACCCTAAGTTTATGAAAGCTTTTGGAGAGTCCAAGCACAGATGTATAGTCTGATTACCCTTAATAACAACATAACTGGCTGGTAACAAAGAGTGTTAGGTTTGAGAGCTATGACTTCCTTCTATGAAAGTTGTGTTGATTTTTCTCCTGCACTGTGTTTTTCTCAGTATAGATATTATTTTGTTTTTTAATATACAGTCTTCTTCACACACCAGAAGCAAACTGTCTGTCCTGCAGCACCCTAGCACTCTCTCTACACTTCTTGGACATCAGTGTGACATTTGCACCACCTTTCCTTTTGCTACCCTTTGTCAGAGCAAACCCATTACTTGACACAAAACCCAGCACCACCAAACTCCTCAGAGGTGTTTTAAGAAATTCAACTACCACAGTAGATGGCTTTGCTTTCCAGAAAACCTGCTCCTTCCCTTGCTTCTCAGATGTGCCAACCTATGCCCTCATATCTTAAATTCAGCTGGAGTTAAGCAATAAGGATTGAGTCAGATGCTCTGTTGATGTGCAAAGCCACTAAAATGAATCCTGCAAAAGGCTACTGGGGACAGCCCACCAAATAAACAAAAGTTAATTAAACTGAGACAAAAGCGGAAGCTCTGCCCAACTTCTGCCTCTTCCTCAAACTGTTACAGGAAGATCCTCCAAATCCGTCACTATCATCACAGCTCAGGGCAGTGGAGCAATTTGCTGGCATCCCATTTTCCTATTTCTCTGAGTCCTGCCACAAGAGTAGTGATATCCTGTTAGCCACTTTTCTCTCCTGGAGAGGTGGATTTCCTTTCAAGTCCCCACGTGGGATGCTTTCCAAACACCTTCGCAGCTGGTTCTCCATCCTTCTTAGGTGGCTTTATTTGTGACCTTATTAGAGATATATAGATAGATATATGGATATATATATTTTGTGCTTTACAGTTTTACAGTTTGCTGCCAGTTCCTTGCTGGCTTTTCTCTCCTGCTGACGCAGAAGAGGTTCTCCGCCAGCTCTCGCTGCCTATGCTGAGGCGGTGTCGGGGTCTCCCGGAGGGAGAAGCCGCTGTGACTCCCAGCGGGGCCGCAGCGGCGGTACCGGGAGCGCCCGGCCCAGCGCCGCTCTCTGGCGGCCGCGCTGCGCATCGTCCCGGCGGCGCCCGGGGGGCTCAACCCGCTCCCGGGGGGCTCGGCCTCCGCCTTCTCATGAGAGAGAAGACAACAGAAAGCAAATCAGATACTAGATGTAGACAAAAGCAATTTGTTCGGAGTTATCATTACTGAATGCATCTATATTACCTGATTTTCTTCTTGAAAAGTCCCTCAAGTACAATACAAATAAGGCAAATGGCAATATTACCTTGCTGTGTTTCTCCAGCACATTTCTTGGTGACTTGTGCTGGCCAGCTTTGGAACCCTCATTTAGAAAAAAAGCTTAAACAGCCTTCCTCTCTAAAGCACATATTTGACACTGAGTTGTTTAATTTCTTTCAATCTCCCAGAGTACAATTCTTATTAATAGTATCTATTATTAATTATTAACATTTTATTAATTTATTAATACTATTATTAAATATTAATTATTATTAATAATTATTTGTCCTTTTTGTTCTTTTCTGTTAGGTGTTCTTTCCTATGACAACCAAGATGGAAAAAAAAAGAGTACATTTTACCTTATGAAAGGAAAAGAACAGCATGCATTCAGCAACAATTTGTTGCACCAGCTGCTTGTCAGCGACAACATTGAAAAAAAAAAATGTTCCAGTCCCAGGAGCCCAAGAAGGATACTGAGATGTTGCAGTGAAGGAAGGGAGTGAAACTGGGGGTGAATCCATCAGCACTGCTGCACCGAGGGAAGGGTGGCACGTCCTGAATGCTGCTTCTGCATGCCAGGGGTCAGGAGGGAAAATTCATTCTTGTTAAATCAGCGCCTATATACACCAGCTAAGGGCTGACACTCACATTCCAAGGTCTCAACACAGATCTTACGGTCTTTAGCATTGCTGTCTGGCCTTGACAGAGTTAAAGTGCAAATAAACTCTCAGACTGACTCTGCCCAGGTTTCACCTACTGAGTCTTTTAAATTATTACTGAGGTAATAATAACTCCTAATGGTCCCAGAGGAGTTCGGTGCTGTCTGACAGTAGATCCTAAAAACAAGGTGTTAGTAGGATGGATTCGTAGCCTTGAGGTCGGTGTCACAGGCCTGGGGCTACCTGTTTTGCAATGTGTGTGCCATTCCGTGCTCTGCTGTCCTCAGCTGTCTTGCCAGGGGAATGCTTCCACATCCCTGCTAAGGGCCAGCAACTACAGGGAAGTGCTGGCTTTGCTGACAGCCAAGAGCAGGAGAGCCTTCCAGGAATGTTGGACCAAAGTGCCATGTTATAAATTGCCCAGATTAAGGCGGCCTTCAGGAAGAATTAGGAAAACAAGGACAAGCATGGGTTATGTGAACTTTTCTTGCCCTTCTAATGCTGCTGTCCTCCACCTTCCTGCATCCAGATCCCTTTTTTTTTTTTTTTTTTTAATTTTATCTTGATGCATGAAAGAAGAGCATCATCTTTTTCAGCTCCAGCCCAGACTTTTAATCTGGCTTCCTTCCCTTCCACTCCACTGAAGTTTCTTGCACAAAAGTCTATAACACTTCCTTTTAAGATACCTCTAGCTTAAACAGTGCCACTAGGCTCACCTTACTTGGCCATGTAGTTACTTAAAATGATGTATTTGATTATACAATTAACCCAAAATCTCAGCTTTGCCTGCTTTCCTCATCTGCCTTCTCTTCTGCACACTTTTTCCTTCTGTAGGATCTTTGATGGCTTCTTTATGTCTCCCCTCAGCTCTTTGTGGAATGTTGAGATGATCTTTCCTTTGCACCCTTCTTTGACACTTCAAGCCATCTTTATCCACAAACTTGTCTTCTTTTCATGCAGATGGCTTTCAAATCTCAATGACTTTGCCTCCATCTATCACGATGGGAATCTTGTCTTGCAGTATTTCCTTGGGAATTATTTGTTGCCAACATGAGCTCAGCATGGTTAGAAGAGATGTTAATATTTTCTCATCAAGGTGGCAACACTTTTCTTGACTGCTTTTCACTTAGTCCTCCTTTATTCTTGTTCCTCTCCCTGCATCCTCAGGTCTATCTGTTTTGCAGGGTGGGTGTGTGTGTAGGTGTGTCCTACAAAGTATGTGGAATGTAGCTTTTCCTACCTCTTTTATAGCTAAGGTTTCTTGCCCAGATGTCCATATCTTGCCTGCTACAGCATTTGTTGCTTTCAAAAAATGCATTGTTGCTCCTCAGAGTGCTGCTGTCGAGATCCTTTTTCTTGCATTGGGCTCACATCAACACTATCTGTGAATCTTTTCCAAATGTGCCTTCCTTGAAAGCATCTCACACACGCAGTTTTCTTGATTCTCAAGTCCCTTTTCATCCCACTTTTACCAGGTACAGGTTGATTCCTTGCTCCTATTGGCCCACCATGCAACCTTACTCTTTCACTTACTGAATTTTCAGGTTCCATTATGGCTGTGTTACTCTTAGAGCCTGGCAGAAGATTCCTGTAAATATATATCTGCATGGTCTCTCCTTCAAACATTTCCTTCTCCATGAGCACACATCCAAGGTGCTAGGCAGTTCAGACAGCCCTTCCAGCTGTGTCAGTTTTTGATTACTGCGTGTCATGATGAAATGCTGGGAGTGAATAGGGGATTTATGAAGTTCAATAACACACTGAAGGAGTTGTCTAATTTAGGATGAATAAGTTATTTTCAAAGGCACAGTGGGAGCACTTCACATTGTGTGGCCTGCATCTTCATTTGCAGTACAGGCTGTGCATCAGCAAGGCTGCAGGATGAAGGAGAAAACCTGACAATGCTTCATTTCCATTTTTACACATGCAAGAAGCCAGCATATCGTATCCACTCAGGGGACTTTTATGCTGTGCATCATAATCAGTTCCCTCCCCAGCCCCTCTGACCTTCAGTCATGCAGGTATGAGTACAGATCACTGCTCAAAAAAAAAAAAAATCAAATTAATTAATGGAATTTACTCTCTGTAAAACTCTGCTGTAAATCAGATCCCTGGAATGAACTGGATTAGAAAATCACCTTTGTGTAAACAGTTTCTGTCAACTTTCGTGACTGAGATAGGGTGGTGAACTGAGACACAGAGCATGATATGAGCACGTAGGGGTGACAGCAATAAAAATGAAGAATTTGCTTGAAGAGATTATAGGCAGGATGCTTTACACTGCTTTGTTCCCTCTGGGAGATGAACAGTTTGCAGAAGAAGAATATTCAGTAAATCAGCAGATGTTGCGCTCCACAAGCTCAGCAGGGAGTAATCCCTGGTTCACTGGCTCCTAGCCCCAGTAATCCAGTTATCAGGAAACAGCGGAACCCTGAGCACACGGACACCTCTCCTGACACTGGACAGAGGATGCAAGTTCATTCTTCTCCTCTGAGGAGGTGTGCAAGAGGCTGCTACAAAGGAAAGACACACTGTGGCAAGATAACAAACGTGACACCCTTGGTGAAAAGCCATGCTCTCTGGTGTGCAGTCCCCATCGCCCCCACATCCCCAGGGAACTGGAGGTGCCTGGTGTGGAGGATGCTGCAGGGGCTGACTGCCCTAGTGCAGCAGGTGGGCTCCTGCCCTCCAAGGCGATAGCTGTGCCAGCCTCGGCCAGACTCAGGATTTGCAGGGGGATGCAGCAGCATCCTCTGGCCCCCATCACCAGAGCTTCTCCCATGGAACCTCACAGGGGCTCAGGACCCCCTGTTACACTAGATGTACCAAAGTGGTCCATTTAGATATGTAGAAAAAATTATTAGAGTCTTTCAAAAGACCTCGTCACACTGGCTGTTCATGCTCTTTAAAATCTGGCAGTAGCTGTGACTGTGGCAGCTGCAGCTCTCCAAGTGCCTTTGAAAAGCTGGTCCTCATGTAGGTTTCTCAATGCAAACGGCATTTGTTTGAAACTCTGGCTCTGTTTCTGGGTGGTGAACTCACAAGCAATGTAGGAGCCTAAATTCCATTATGTTTCATATAGATTTATCTGCTTTAGAAAATTTTACCCATTGAGCTTTTACAAATCTCCCCCTTTGTGCACAATTAAGGAGTAGGAAGGTTCTCTCTTTGCAGCTGTCATTTGGAGGTTGGATAAAGGTTGGGAGATGAAAAGAAAAAAGCATCCATTGGAAGTATCTGTGGAATCTCTCATTGTCCAACAGAAAACCATTATAATGCAGGACCAGGCTTGTGATACCTGCATTATTCTATTCACAATTCTGCCAACAGCCAGTTAAGTAACTTTGTGCCACAATTACTTCTTTTTTTTTTTTTCATACATGCAGGTTACTGCAATGATGAAATATGGGTATTGATGCTTACCTTCCTTTGGAGAGAGTCTTGGGATCTTGAAATGAACACTACAGCAGTGGTGTCTATGAGAATACAAATACCCGGATATTTTGCCTGCTGAGGGAAGATAAATGCTAGAGTGACACGACGAAAAAGGTACACCATTTATAATAAATAGAACCTCTCAAATGCGATTTATGACAAAACAAAAACATGTCTGGGAAACATCCTCAGCATTTTTAAGTTATTTCTGGGGAACATCTGCAGACTAGGCCATGGTGAATAAAACCTGTCTCCTTCATTTTGTTAGCAGTCATCTTCCCTGAAACAGTCTATTTACATCTGACATAAATAATGAATTTTTTTTATAATCTAAACTAAGTTTCAAGCATTACAGGATCTGTTTTCATTTGGTTTAGGTTCTGGGTTTTTTTCTTCTTCTGCCTTTGTGTTTTCAATTTGTCATTCTCTGTGTTGAAAAGAGTTTTTCCTAAACCTGAAGCCTGGGTTTGTCAAAACCAAAATGTAGAAAGCTATAACTGTAGACTTGAAGGGCTTCCTGGAATAATCTATCAGCCTTGCAGAGTTGAAGGTGAACTGCATTCTCTCAGAGATCATGAGAGCATCTTCCTTCCCTGATGGAGACACCCGGGACATGGTCATGTGCCTACACTCACCTCAAAGAAAGAGTGATCAACACCACTGTCTGCTGGAAGATAAGAAAGATTTCCAGCATCACTTCTCTTTTCTTGCTTTGCTCACCCCACATAGTTTGCCATGTAAAGGTAAGAGAGATTTCAGTGTAGGAGCGTTTAAATGGTAAGGAGTGCTGACTGAGTGATTCTATCAAAAGATTTTTGGCAAACTTACTGCTTCAATGTCCATCTGGAAGAATAAAGGCTTGTGATGAGAGATAGAGATGTTATATTTCTGAGTGATGGGTTTACAAATCCCAGAGTCAACAAGTCATTTGAATGGGAAGGGACACAAGAAGTTTCCGGTCCCATCGCCTACTCAGGGCAGGTCACTGCCAACTGCTGACCAGGCTGGGCACAGGAGTCCATCAGGATTACACCAAGTGGCTGCTACCAACTCCAGAGGTGCCCTTTCTCCTTCCTCTCAAAGCTCATAAAGCAAAGGGGGAAGGGGGGGGAAAGCATGTATGTCTTTGTCATGCAGCCTCACACACTGGCTGGGAGAAGTTCTAGGAGAGGTGTCCCACCACACTATGTGGCTGGGCTGCTTCAGTAGCTCCACAGTTCCTCTCTGTGCCTTTGGTATGTCCTGCTGTGCTAAACATGGCATTGCCTCCGAATGGCATCCACCCAACCTGGCAGCCTTGCACGGAGCTGGCCCTGACCCACAGAACAGCCTGTGCGCCCTGACCAGACTGTGCACAGTAGCTCCGTGTCCCCTGCTTTTAACAGTGGCAAACTCCAGCCTATTTTTAAAAGCAGGTTTCTGTCTGAAAGGCATACGAGAAAATTTGACTTCTTTATACCCTCAAGCTCCCAGCACAGCACTTTCATGGGTGTTTGGCTTGGAAAAAAATCATAAGTAGCCCTACTTAAAGTTAAGGGTACACATAAGTCCTTTGTTGACTTAGAGTGAACAGCAGCAAAGCAGCTGAAAACACTGACCCAGGTCACAAGAATGAGGCAGAAAAACAACTATTGAAGTCTCCTGCTCTGAATCCCACCCTGGGACATGGCTCCCAAACCCGAGGACATTTTCCAGATTGTGTCCTGAAATGCTTCTTTTATGCAGAAACTAGTGATCACACTTTAATGCCTTGTTTGAATCGCCTCCCCCCTCACCTCAAAGCAACTCTAGCAGTTGGTAAAACATTCTTTTGCCTGCAAAAATGAGCAGTTGCAAGGGGAAATTTAAATTACAGCTTCATTTAATTCTGCAGGCTGGTTTCCAAATTAACTATATTTCTCTGCAGTCCAGAAAGTCCTCGTATATATCCATAAATAGCCTGTTATAAAGCAGTAAGACATCAGTAATAGCTATATCTTAATTAAGTTCTAAGAAGGAGTTATTTCAGGCTGTTATAAGCCAAGCAACTTTCTCTCTGCTGTCTAAACATGTATTACCTATAGATGCCAGTATGGTGGGTACCTCATATGTAGAAATGATCACGTTGAATGACTAACTTCATGCTTTGGTGTTGTTACCTCCAAATTATAAAAATTAAAAAAAAAATGTGCAGAGTTCAGGCTTCCCTGGTTAACTTCAAGCACACACTGCTAATATTCATTTGCCTACCTTAAGAACGTTTATCTTATCTTAATTGGCTTTATTAATTTCATTCGCTTGGGGGTGAGGAGGAAGGTGAATTTGGCTTCATATTGTCGTTCTCCTTCATTGGAACAACTGAATACCTGAGGGTGAGGAAAATACGTGGGCTCTTACTTGAGAAGGTGGGGTGGCTATTCTGACCTATTTGCAGAGTGACATTAATTGGGGGGGAGTGGGGGTATTGTAGTTTTTTTTTGTTTGGTTGTTTCGTTGTTTGGGGGGTTGTTCTGGAGCTGTAAGCGAGCAGACGAGTATTTTTTCACCTAAAGAGTTAAGGGGGTGCTGCCCCCCCGCCCCGCGCTGCAGTGCCCGGAGCATCCAGCAGGGGGCCGGCGCTTCTCGGCGCTTCCCGGCGCTCCCGCCGCGCCGGGAGCGGCCCGCGCGCACCGTGGGAAGCAGCGCAAGGATTGACGTCCAGAAGATCCTGCCTATAGGATCCGAGCCGCCAGCCGAGCCCCGCTTTTCCCCTCACTTTAAATCCAGCTGGCGGGGGCTGGCGCTGAAAGCGGGAGAGGTTGGCAATGCAGCGTGGCAGCAAGTCCCGAAAGTTCGTGCTTTCTGTAACTCCCTTGTTTCGGACTCGGAGCTGCTCGGCAGACCTGCAGCTGGGAGTTTAGCGAGCCCCGTTCTTGAAAATGCCTGCCACTTGCTGGTCTGTGAATTTGATAATTGGCCTTCCAGAGCTGAGGAATACACAACAGCAAGACAAGCCTTGGAGGGAAAAGCAAATTTCAGGATTCAAACTATGCTAAAAGATGTTCTCCTTTCACCTTATGGAAACAGGACTGTGGAGCAAGCTGCAGGTGCTTTCCAGTTTGGTTATTATCAAGATGTCTCACAAAGTGATATGACTTTTCAGCTCTTCTGACTACTTAAAGCCAGCAAGCAGCAGCAAAATTAAAGCAAGAAATTTATTTATGTGAGGACTTTCAAAGAGGAAAGCTGTCTTCCAAGAAGAGCACAGTAGGACAATGGCATCTGGAGAGTGCCTTCTGCTAGACCTAGAAACAGATAACCTCATTCTCTACAACTTCACTGCCAACCAGAGTGCAAACTTCTCCCTCCTCAGTGACGACTGGTTCTACCCAGCGTTCCTCTATGCCATCCCCACAATCTATGGCATCATCATTTTGATAGGCCTTATTGGCAACATCACTTTGATTAAGATCTTCTGTACTGTTAAATCCATGAGAAATGTCCCTAATTTGTTCATCTCCAGCTTGGCTCTGGGAGACCTGCTGCTTTTAGTGACTTGCGTGCCCGTGGATGCCAGCAGGTTCCTTGCTGATGAGTGGCTGTTTGGCAGAACTGGATGCAAACTTATCCCCTTCATACAGCTCACCTCTGTAGGGGTGTCAGTCTTTACTCTCACAGCTCTCTCAGCTGACAGGTAAGCTTGGCTGCTGTCACCTTGAAAAGAAGTCTGCATAATTGTAACTCCATAAAATGCATGATTACAAATGTCTATTTTCAGGTAACAAGTCTATTTTTAATGTAATGAGGAAAAAAGAACCCCCTCAGGTAATTTCTGGTGTGTATTAGCATAGAACTTGAGGAGGATGCAGACTGAACGCAGGATACTTTTTCTAGGCTAAACTAAATGTTTGTGCAATTTAGCTAATAGTCCACATTAATTCAAATAGAAACAAGCAGATCAAGCTAAAGACCAGAGAGAGAAAGTGCCATTAATGAAGCTCTGCTAAAAGGTAGCATGTTCATATTTGCCAAAAAGATAATTGATCCATATTTCATCAAGTGTGAAAGCACTGGAGCAGCAATTTAAAGTGCAGTGAGAATCAATTCTTTCTACTGGTTTGCTTCCTTAAGGCTAATTATATGTGAGGCAATATTTCATAAAATATTTTTCAAATATTCAAATGAGGATGCCTGAAGCCAGGAATCTCAGTTTGTGATAACCAGTGTATTTCCCTTGATTAAACTGTTTGCCCCTTATCCAATCAAAACTGATCTGTGCTGTTGTTTCAGAAACTTCATCTTCCAATAATGTTTGGTAAAAAATAATGTGTAGTAAATACGCTATTTTAGAATAAAACAACTTTGACTTTAACAAATTATATGCTTCTAATAAGCCAGCCCTATTTTTGATTTCTGTGAGGCTTTGAAAACTGTCTCAGAGCACTCAGATTTAAATTCAAAAGACATTTTCATTTGAAGATTACTTGGAACAATGGAGCCTACCTTTCTGGAAAGGTTGTAAGTATCAGGCATTGGCTTTTATAGAATTTTATGTATATCAGAAAAGACAGGATATTTTGCTTTTAGTTTGGATACTTCAGAAGGATATTAAGGAGGACATTGTCACCATGCTGAAGTGACACCAAATAATTGAGTGAAGAATTATTTCAGTTTCGTTTTGCTCAAAAAAGACCTGGGACTTATCCTTTTTCACAAATAAGTGAAACAGTTTACTTTGGGTAGTCCTTTGCATGCTACTCTGTCTTTCTCTTCCTAACCTGCTGTCAAACATCAGACTACTTTTTTCAGATTTCAGTGTGGTTTATGCACATATTTCAAAATACTGTATGCAGTCTCAAAGAAAGCAGATGACTCCTTAGAGTTTCAGAGACAGAACAGTCAATATGTTTGTCAACTCTATGTATAAAAATAGCACTGCTTGTCCCAATAGCAGATGGCAAACAGACCTATATGTAGATAAAAGTCGTAAAGGAATGTGCTCTAAAAGTGTTGGGAAAATGGGAAAACTGCACAAACTCCCTAGTAAAGGACCACCTCCACTTTTACTCCGGAGTTTGATGTGGTGGCTGGATCCCATTTGACTACTCTGAAGAAAATATTAGGAAAACAATAAGTATTTCTCCAGGAAGTTCATCTTTCCAGTTTTAAGGGTTGTAGGGAAAGGAAAAAAATGCATTTTAAAGAAGATTATGTTAGAGAGATTTGTTGTTATCTGATCATGTGCCACATACAATAAACATTGCAAATGCTTTTACTGAGTAACACATCAATAGCACTTTCTGTCTGAAGTGAAAGAACAGAACAGAAAACAGCAGCTGTGCCAGGCTTGGGGTTTGGTGACTTTAAGTTCTGAACTTCAGCTTTATCTGAAACCTGTTAACCATCATGCTTCACTGGTTATCAAATGTTTCCACACTTTTTAATGTTCCTATTTCCAGGGGATCATTTTACCCTCTTCTAATGCATCCATGATCCACTGCAGAAGGAGATAATGAAACTTTCAACTTTATTAGATCTATGAATCTAAACTGCTGTGCATTGAAACACAAATATCCCTTATCTGTTATGTTTGCTGAAGTTTCTGTTTGGTGAGTTAACAGCAGTGCTGGGATAATTTTGTTAGAAAATAATACAGTCTGTATTTTGTAAGCTCACATCCCATTAGTCTATTTTATTAAAAATGTCACAGTGAACTCCAGACCCCAGTATTAATCATGTCAGAACCATTTGGAAAATAACCATAAAATGTAAAGGGAAAACTTCCAAGTTGTCAGTTGAATGTGAAAACCATGGTGATGCCTGTCTGGGGCTGTGGAGGGTCTGGCAGCCTAACACCCTGCCATAGCTCCAGAGGCAGGGAGATGCAGAGCCTGACATGTGGGATGGTTTCATAGACAAGCATTTCTGAGGACAGACGTGCCATTGCTCAAAGGGAAACACCTGCAGAAGAAAGGGGCGTGGTGGTGAGACCGGGTAACATGAGGCCTCAGTAGTCCAGCAGGTAACGCTTCTCAGGCACAGCTCATCTCACTTGGCTTTTGCTGTCTGAGGTGCGAAGCCATTCCAGGACAGACAGCAAGGTGTCCAAGTCCATGGACAGAGATGCCTCCAAAGGAGACAGTATAAATCCCCACATCAAGATACCTATCTCCCTCTTTGGATATAGAGGAAGCCTTACTGTTTAGTACAGATTACATGCCTGTATTTGAGCTGGCTATTGCTCAGGGATGGGAAACCTACCTGAGATGCTCACATGAGGTTTGTGAATTTCCCTGTTCTCATGAATCAAAGCCATAGCCCATGGGAAAGGAAAAAACCTTCTAAACCATCTGCTGTGAATAGCATCACATGGCACTGTATCCAAAGAAAGCGGGACTTGTCAATGTACTACAGAACTTTTGTCTATAATTCATCTTCTGCAAAAAATTACAGTAAAACCCTCTTGGTTCCACTGACAAAAGTAAGTGGGAACAACTGCTGGCATTACTGAAGGTATCATTTTGATGCCTAAAGAGACCTGGCATAGCAGGGATCAGAAGTCTGCTGCGTAAATAAAAGCATTGGAGTGTGATTCAAGAGGGTCATATCCAGAGATGTGACCATTGAAACATAAGGTGAAAGGCAGGGGGTAGGTGCAATAGGCAGATAGAGCATGTGAGAGGGTGGTGAGATGCTTTTATGCTTATGACAACAGTACAAATCATCTCAGCTGCTTGGGATCACCTTTTGGAAAGGTTTAATAGGCTTTTGCACATCCCAAATCATGGATGCGAGGGTTCATCTTCCTGAGGTATACTTTTATTCTTTCTATTTCCACTTTCCCCTGTGTTAGGAATTGTCATCTGCCAGTGACTGCACTCTGCTAAGTGCCAGCCTCCAGCACAGAGCACCAAAAGCTGCTCGGTGGTTTGACCTGCCGAGACCAAGGAGTTCTCTAGAGGATTGACTGTGCACTTGCAAAGCTCTTGAGGAGAAATAGAGGGACAAAGTACTGATCTCAGCTTTTCTGCAGTGGGAGCCTCCCAGCCTGCAAGTGCTCTGTGTACAAGTGGACACAGATGAGCACACCTGCACAGGTTTGAGCAAGAAGGGCCTACCCAAAGGGTCCCTGGGTGCCTAGATTGGCTCTGTGTACAATCAGAAACTAAAGGTAAATTATTTCAGACAGTATGCAAGAAAGGGCAAAAAAGAGTTAACAATATTAGAAATGTATTTCCTATGGTACCACTCCGCTGGCTGCACAGTGCTTGCATCTGTCCGACTGCTTTTCCAGGAGCAGTGGGAGCTGACAGGGGACTGTGTCAGATTTCCTGGGACTGTGTCAGATTTTCAGAGCAGTCAGGAGAGGGTTAAGGCATGTAGTGTGCTTGCAGCCACCTTCCATGAGTGATAAGGCGCCAGGGCTGAGTATACAAGAGCAAGGAAACAAGCATTCCATGTGTGTGCATGCTGTTTGTGTGTTTTAGAAAGACTGTAAATTAGGTTGGCAGGGAAAGGACATTTGTCTGCCCTGCTGCTCTGCACTGTTGAAGCAGTGGGTTTCTTCAGCTACTGCTCAGTTCATCCCAGAAAAAAGGGAAGTTTGAGTTCACCCATTGGCTTGCCCTCCTCCTCCTCAGTACAAGGAGAAGGGGTACAGAGGCACCTGTGAGAGCAGTGACACCTGGGCTTCTAGCCCAGGCAGGAAAGCCAAGGCTAGCTCGGGAAGGGACAGGAAATTAGGAAAATCTTTGCACAGTAAGAGGAAAAGCAGACTGCTTAATTGCCCATGTCATGGGTGATGTCTTTATTTAATTGACTTTCTCTCGTGACTGACAGAGTTTATCCATTTGCATTTGAATTACCCAGGCTGTCAAGCATTGATCATAGTTCCCCACTGTTTCCCCGGCATCGTAAAAAAATCGAAATGCCCTGGTGCTCATGCAGTGAAACCTCCCTGAGGTAGTGCTGTTTTTACAGGCACACAGCAGAGTAGGTGTAAAGTGTAGCTGGAGTTTACAAGCAGCATCTTTACTCTGAGCACCTTGGATTATCTGGATTTTAGTACTAGAAGACTGCAGCAATGCCTGCCAGCCAGAGGTGCCTGCTGTCCTGTGGTGAGAGGGAGTGACAGTGTAGGGAGACACATAGAGTGACATTACATGTGACATTAAGTTTCTTACCTTGGTAAGACCAGCTGCAGACAGTAGGAATTGCAGTCATGTGGGAAACCCAAAATGAGGATGTTAGCTTTGGAAATGTTGACCTCAGAGCTTTGGGTGCAGGGATGGATTCAAGGATGCTGCAGTGCTTCCAGCTGTGCCGGGTCCCTTGGAATGCGTCACAGACATGACTTTTGATGTTCCTCTGAACTCATATGACAGTTTGTTTATCTAAGAAATAAAACCTTCAAACAATCCCCTCTCCAAAAAAAACCCAAAACACAGTCGTGGAAGGAGAGAAACAAACCCAGAATTTCTAGAAATACACTTCTAAACATGCAAAAGTCTTTGTTTAGTGGACTCATATCTTCTGTGATTTAGATGTCTCCAGCTCTTATTATTAATACTACGTACAAAACCAGAGGAGGAATAATATCTACGTGTCAGTTCGTTTATTTTATTTTACAATCACTGTATTATGTCTCCACAAGAGGATTAGGGGAAATATGCCACTTTAAAATAAAGTAGTAGAAAGCCAAACTGCATTACAAAGTGACACTTTTTTTAAAAATACCATCAGTTGTAAAGTGTCAGGTCCATGGTGGTTATGAATTTATTCTGGATAGTATAGCCACAGCGTTCATGAAATCCTTTCAGGTCACTGAGGCACTATTTTGGCAATTTACTAGTGCTGTAATTTACTGTGCAGCCCCAGGAAGGTTTGAGGGGATGGCAGAGAAAGCTGCTCTCTGAACTGCCAAGACAGCCTCTAATCCAGTCGGTGCAAGTCAGCAGAATGATACCTCATGTGTAGATTTTGGATCCACTGATGTCATCTCAGCCAGGAACATTGGTCCTTCCAAGCCAGGGAAGAAAACTGGAGGGACTTTGGGCCCCAGCCCAAAGTCTTCCCTTGCACTGAAGCACTGGGTAGCCCCATCTCAACCCTCACTGCTGGCACAGTGTCCCTACTGCTGCTCTTCACGTGCTGATGGCACAGGGCACACGCAGAGTGACATACCCATATCTCTTTCAGCTCATGTACAAGAGTCTTCGATCCTAGTTGCTGGCCACTGTGTCGCTATAATACAAACACTCTTAGCACCCTTTCCTCAGCCCCTGAATCCATCTGCACCAAGAGCAACAGATCAAACAGCGCAAACTTTCTGAATATCTTGATTAACCAGAGCAGATGGCCAAAACACAATAGATGCACTTCTATAACCAGGAAGATTAGAGCTCCCGTTTATAGCAGCGGGACTAGTGCGCAAATCCGAGGTTAGAGTCAGTGCTAATGTGCTGGAGACTGTCAATATTTAAGCAATCAAAAGGAAGAAAAGTTAGATTACCTATTGTTTACATTTCAGTAAAACCTAAAACCCCCAATCAGTTGTCATGGTCTCATGGTACGAAGTGCTGTACACACTGTTAATAAGGAGAGTAACTGGCCACGGAGAATTTGCCAGCTGCATGTCCCAGCAGTGGGTTAGGATGTCAGCATCGCTGCAGGGAGATGAGCTTACAGTGGCCCCTTCAGTTTGTCTGTTACTACCTGATGTTCAGATGTGGACAACAGCCTGGCTGAGAAGAGTAGAAGGCAGTTGAGCTGAAAAAGGAGAAGCAGGCACAACCTGTCCCGGATATGCACTGAAACATCAGGTAACTGCTTTGCTCACAGACAGCCCCTGCAATAACCTGTTTTCCTTTATTTTTGAAGAAGACTTCACCACTAGCCCTATGAATCCCCTCACTATTTTCTCAGCAGTTTGACACCCAGGTGCCCACCTTAGCCCACACCATCTGGGACACCCTGGGCCATGAGCTCCTACCTGAGCTCCTGCCTGTAGCAGGTTCTTCAGTCCCCCCCACACACTGTCCGCTGTGTAGGGCCTCTGGCAGAGCAAGGCCTTCCAGTATCCAGAAGACCAGCCTGTGCCCTGGGACAGAAAACAAGGACAGTCCCTGGGCCTCTTGCAGTGCTGAGACACCAGAAGGCATCCCAGCAGCAAGCCAATTGCTATGCTGTAGAGAAAGGCAGAAAGCTGGAGATGCCTTGCAGAAAACTCTCCTCCTGATGCCAGGCTAGTGATCAGTTTAACTGGGCTGCTGAAGACTGTGGAGCATCAAAGGGAGGAGCATTGTTAGGGTTTTGCCCATCCTGTCCGCACTTGCCCTCTGGCTACAGTCAGTCTCTGCAGCTCTCTAGGAAGGCAGGACAGAAAGTACCACGACACCTGGAGATAATGAAACATTTCTTCAAGCTTTCAGACAGCCCTGAAGCATGATATTGAGATGGCGACAGTCAAATGCCCTAGGAGAACCAGAGATGTGGATGATGGACTAGGAGCTACTGCAGAGTTCAGAAGTATTTCTTGCCCACACCTGTGTGCAGAGGCTACTGAATATCTCATAGGATTTGGATTAAACCCAGTCTTTTCAGTGACACTGGGCTACGTTCTGAGTAATCAGATTAAAGGCTCGCATGCCACTCTGCCCCTCTCTTGTGTGTCTGGCACTCTGTTATCTTCTCTGCTTAGAACTTTTGTCATATTTCAAATCAAAATTTGTTTGACCTCTAACCACTGCATAATAGTCCAACTCACAGCATAGCTGAAAGGCTCAGAGAGTTAGGGTTGTTCAGTTTGGAGAAGGGAAGGCTCTGGGTAGACCCTATTGCAGTCTTTCAATACATAAAGGGCATAAGAAAGACAGAGAGGGACTTTTAACCAAGACCTGTAATGACAGGACAAAGGGCAACGGTTTTAAACTGAAAGACAGTAGGTTTAGGTTGGACATTGGGAAGAAATTTTTTTATGATGAGGGTGGTGAGGCACTGGAACAGGTTTCCCAGGGAAGAGGTGGATGCCCCATTCCTTCAAGTGTTCAATGTCAGGTTGGATGGGGCTTTGAGTGACCTCATTTAGATGAAGATGTCCCTGCTCATTGCAGGGAGGTTGGGCTATTTGGCCCTTTAAAGATGCCTTCCTAAACAAGGTATTCTACGGCTCCATGATAAGAGTAGTCAAGGATAGCACTATATTGTTCAGCCCCAACATGCTGCTGGAAGTTCATGTACTGGTGATGATCTCTTATGACACCTATGTTTACTGAAGCCACAGAAAGGACTTAAACATCATATAACTGGCTTAACTGCATATTGGATTGCAGTGGAATGATGAGAATCCCACAGGATATCTCATTCTGCCATGTGCAGGAGAGACGCACTAATGCTTTCTCTTGGTTTCCTCTTTCCTTGGAAGGGCACTAACGTTTTTGCATCACCTGCTCGCTTGGGTCCTATATCCACTGTTTTGCACCTGACGTAGTTAAATGGCTTCTGTTAGACTATGGTCATTTACCCTGATGACTCTACAATCATTTTAGTCTGGTCATCCACTGTGTCATCTGCAGACTTTCCCAGCAAAGGCTTTATAGCCTGCTCAAGGCAGCTGCTGATATGCACAATAAATAACACTGCAGCTAGAGCAGGTTCCCGGGACCCAAGCTAGAAATGGCCCCACACACTGCTACCTTCTTGCCAGCATGTTTGATACGCTGCTGGGGAGGTCATGGGGCTCAGGGTCTCCCCACCCCAGAACAGCCTCCACCCCCAGTCCAGGACTCCGAATTTTAACCCTTGCCCTGTGGGAGTGGGGCAGGGGCTGCATGGAGAGGAGAGGGAGGACCACAGGTACTCTGGCATATCTACTTCCACGGTCACTTGTGCCTGCATGCCCATGGCAAGCTGTGCCTCCCTTGTGCACCAGCATGGCCCACAGCCTATTTACATCACCTATCATGTTGTGACAAGAGATAAAAACCCCCTGAAATCTGCTGTGCCTTAAACAAGACAGCCTTATGTTAATTATCATCTGTGAGAGTAACCTCTCTGTTAGTCTACCTACAGTAGGCCTTGGGCAACCCGAGTACTTGCAGTTGTCTTGGTCACACCTTCAAGTGAACTTCACAGCTTTGAAGCCAGTTCTCCATTTCTGGGGAAATCACCACTTTTTCGAGATTTGTAAAAAAAGTTGTTCCTCAGGTGGTTCCTTTAGTACTCCTAGGTGTAAATTATTCAGATCTGCTGGTGTGAAACTGGTTTGTGTTAGCAGATGTCAGCTCACGTCTTCTTTAATACATCTAACAAGTTTTCTGCTATGGCTGTAGTACTGCACACATAGTATAGAATCACATAAATCTCCCACACATTCAGTCTTGAAGACAAATATCTGGTCATTCCTCATCACTTTGTCTCATTCTTGTTCATATGTTCACCATCTATGTGTATGCCTGACTCACTGATTATTTTTTTTGTTCCTGATGTATTTTAAAATGCACATTCGTCTGTTACACAGTGACCTTTGATAATGTGTTGGCTCCTCCAGCTTCTCTTATCAGTCACCAACATTTTAAAACACCAATATTTGCTGTCATTTACTTTTACTTTTTTTGCCCATCTGTTGCATATTGATTTTTTTAATTACTTCTGTGGGGTTCTAGCATGACTCCTCAATTTCTCTTATTTGCAGCAGCTTTTTGCCCTGCAGGGTTTTTTCATGGCAAGGTGGGAGACACCAGGGAGCAGTCTGGGAGTAAGCTACTGGTGTATAGTTAGTGTTGCTGCTTTTATGTTTGTATTCTCAGTCTGTTGATTTGACAGCTCCTTTTAACTTTAGGAAATCCGCTCTCTAAAGTTCACAGAATCATAGGCAGGTTTGGGTTGAAAGGGACCTTAAAGATCATCTACTTCCAAGCCCTCTGCTGTGGGCAGGGATACCTTCCACTAGATCAGGTTGCCCAAAGCCTCATCCAACCTGGTCTTGGTCATATATATACATACATATATATATATATATTCTCTTTCCACAAAATTAAGATAAGCCAACCACAGCTGCTACAGCTTATGGAAGTGCTAATTTTTAGGTCCATGATGTCGTCTTCTTTCTCTGTCAGAACAAGGAGCAGTATTGATTTATTGTACATCATAGACAGATCCTTTTGGCTTGAGAAACAGCCATTTTTAGAAATTCTAATAAATTTCTGTAACTGGCTCTGTGGGACGTCCAGCAGTTATGTCACCTGTTTAGGTTAGTCAGTGATGTGTTTATGCACCAAAGGTGGTGCTTTCAGGAGAAATACAGCAGATTATCTAGTAAAACGAGTCGTCCATGTCTGAGCCCCCGCTTTCATTTTCCTGGTAAGAGTTCAGTCCTCAGGCATGCAGACCCCCTGATCCCAGCTTGTTGACAAGCCTGGAAACTTGGACTGAGACAGCAAAGCCTTGAATGGAAAGCATCACTGGGGCTTCCTCCTTTGCCTGCCTGGTGACCCAGGTGCCAGCACCATTTCTCCCAGCTCCACTCCAGATGCACAACACATTACCAACCCCAGCACCAGCAAGCTGCTCCACCAGCATGTGTTGTGGTGCCACGTGGCATGAACAGACATATCCCTCTGGCTGAGCACGCAGAAATGTGTACCCTGCTTAGCTGGTGCTGGGGAGCTGGGACATTGGCTGTGGTGGGGAGCTCACTGTTTTTCAAGTTAGAGGATGTTTATAAATGAATGGGTCCCAGCCCTCCTTCTGACAGCAGGTCTCACATCTGTTTGCGAGGACTGCAACAAACTGCGAAGCTGGCCCCGTTGAAGTCTTTGACTTGGAATCAGGTGAAGATCGTCTACGGGTAATAGATACCCTGGGTGCAGCGGCGATCTTTCTGATGAGAAAAGCATCATCCATGGGACACACTCTATTTCCTGTAGTAACCTTTACAGCCATTGTTTTTCATATGTATAGTTAATTTATGAAATATTTTATGCTCTGGATCATCATGATTGAGAATAGCACATTCACTATGAGATGATTACTGTTTAAATTCTCCTTCAACAAAATGTAGTGCAGTTCAATGGTCTCTAAAATACTCTGCTCAATTATGAATTCCTGGACTGAAATTCCCATTTCTCCAGATTCCAAATAATGTAGCAGTATGCAGGTATACAGACTAATTTTGCGCACATGCTTCAGAAAGTGAGAACTATGCCACTTCCGTCAATGCCTCTCCTTTTTCTTTTCATTTAAATGTTACATTAATAAAGAGAGAAAGTAGGTAGCAGCTGCCAATGTATCTAAGACTTGCCCATTAGAGATGTCTTTGTGCCCATATACAATTTACTAAAGATTTTAATAACAGATGTTCACTCAAGAATCATGCATAATAATGATAACCTTAAATAAGTATGCAGAAAGCAGATAGACCCAGAATAGATTGTCGGAGTGTGTTGATGGGTTAGACAGTCTAGCAATTTTGTGGATTTATTGAATTGTCTTCAGAGCTATAAATATTCATAACATTCATGGTGGAAACAATAAAGAAAGTTTGTGGCATCGCATTTGTCATAAATTTCCTCAGATATTTAGTAAGACTTTTTTCTTGCTTTCCAAGTGGAGCTTCACGCTCATCAGGGCTCCATGTGCTTCATTTATGTAGTTTTTCCATAGCATCAGCTTTGTTGCCTGAGGCTTTTTTGCATGGTAATTGAGCCAGTCCTTCATATTATGTGGGCAAAACAATAAGGTGATACTCGTAGAACATGATTAGAAAATCTTAATGAGAGGATTTTTGTTCAGTCTACTGTCAGACCAGGACCAGATCAACGTACATGCATTAAGCTTACAAATGGGAACAGATGACTGGGGATTAGAGGGACTGTAAACTGCACATCTTTTCGCCCAATTTTGGTTACAGGTGGGCAAAGAAGAAGTATGGGGATGTGCTGACTGAGAGGCAGTTCTTTCATCATTACCACAGGAAGCTGTGGAAGTTTCAGGAGCTCATTTTCTAGAGCTGGGAAGAGCTCAGCATTTTCACTTCTCAGCAATTTACGTGACTATTTTTTTTAGGACATCAGTCCATTCCAACTAATCCCTGCTTTTTTATTTAAATTTGAGATTCACATTAGCCCAACTTCTCAAAATAGAGCTCAGTTTAAACAGATTCAAAACTTTATAAGTGTATTTCTCACTTCAGAGATAAAGCAGAAAGTGGCAGTATGGCACATCTTTCTGCCAGCCTGATGTAGTCTAAACAGCGGGACTGGTAACGAAACAAGGGCAGGCAAGGCTTCTGAAATTCTGTTTCAACAGGTCTTAACATACTTGGGTTTTTTAAATCATTATACAAATTCCGGAGCTGGGGCCCAGGATCTTTTTATGTAAACAGTGTAGGACATAGTAACAGATGATACTATTTGAAGGAAACTTTCCTTGTCACTTAAGTACTCCTGCAAATTTCATTTGGGAGGGGCAGGGTCCCTTTCCTCTGTAGGAGGGATGGGGAAGCTTTTTTTTCTCTACTTACATTTCTTGCAAGCATGAGGTTAAGCTGCAAAAAGATGGCCATGCTTGGAAGGGCTGTGATAGACTCTGTGGCAGAGCCTCTTTTAGCTGTTTTCTCTGACTACACTCCCACTGCTGAAAAAAGTAAAGAAGCAAGAGTTACGAAAGCAACTTAGTGCCTCCTTTTAAGTCAGATTCAATCAACGAGAGGGAGGTAGTGGCAGGCACATAGCCCTGTGCAATCCGTGCTATCATATTCGGTCACCAAGAATATCTCTGACAGCCACCTACCTCTGTGATCAGCCACCTTCACTGCCATGAGGGAGGGATGTTCCTTTCCCATTGTCATCATAAAAGAGGAAAGCACGCTGATGCTGCCTATAGAACCAGTTTCTCCACACAGCATAAAGTTACTTCCCTAGCAACAGAAACCCCAGATGTTTAGACATACGGAGCAAAGTTAATTTAAATCCAAGGGAAACATCTGATTTTCCTCCCGTGCTTTACTTGTTTTAATTTAATTCTTGTGGCTGTTGTAGCAAGCATAAGTAAGTGGACGAAAGTGACAGGAAAAAGCCATGAGGGAAGAACTGAGGCTGTAATCTTACAGATAAGGTCCTTTCTTCCCCAGAGAGCAAAATTTCAGCCATGCATATCCCCATGCTTAGAAACATATAGGCATAATGGCTTTGCAGGCAGAGTCTGTTTATGCTTCAGCTGATGTGTATTTTCTTGGCTCAGATGAGGAGCACAAGGCTGAATAAAGTATTTTGTGCCAGCAGAGAAACTGCACCTAGGAAATTTTGACATCTGTTTGGGGCCTTATTTTGATCTGTGTCTTTGAAGAGTATACCTGTAACTGCTTTTTTCATGATAAAGCTACTTCTGTGCTTATATTTGAAGCTGCAGCTTTGGGGCTAAGTACACGGTATTAACCAGTGTTTGCATAGTCCAAGTTTTAGAGTACATTATGTGATACTATCGTTAGTTACGTTATTATTAACACAAGGATAATGACATAGTTTTCCATTTCCCTGGTATTTTAACCTTAGTGGGCTAAAGTATTTACCACAGAAAGACCTTTGGTGTGCCACATTTTAGTGGTTTATGGTCATTTCAGTAGTTTCAGTTGTGAGAAACAATTACTCAATGAGTACGATAGAGATCCTAAGAGATGATAAGACATTTTCAAGGATTCAGTGGACATGCACGTGTCCTGTGAGATCCTACCAATCCACAATGAATTTTGAGGATTAGTTTCAGAAGTGATCAGGCATTCTGGGTTGAAGCAACCCTCTCATGAGCTTCCTCTTGGAGGCCTGGAGATAGACCTGGAGAACAGGGACAGCACCAGAGTAACTGTGCCTGGTAGGAGAGGATTTCCCTACAGGCTGGGTCATCATGGTGCCTCAGGAACTGCAGTTACATCAAGTGCACTTAAGAGTGCCCCATGTGTAATTTCTTTTTGGGAGGTCCTTTGAACAAGACTGAGAGGCATGGAGACGACTAACATCCATCCTGGCCCAAAGGCAGCTGCAGTGCATGCAGCAGGTTGCTGCTTCACAAGCACAGGGGGAACAGAGAAATTCAAAGGCTGAGCAGTAGTAAAGGTCAGCATCTCTTTCACATTTCCGATCAGACCATCAATACAGTCATTTTCGTCTGGGCTGTTTTACAACTGGAGAGAAATTGGAGTTGACACGAGTTCTTGACTATCGCTTTTTATTGAACTGAATCTTCAGAAGGCATATTTTTGAGTTTTGGCGTTTGTTGTAGGGCATGAATCCTACCTCTGTTTTGTAATCTTTTTCAAAAATTTCTTTAAAAGCAGATAGGGAAAGGAGTTCAACTAAAAAAAAAAAAAAAATTAAACAATGATTAGAGACTGAATGTGAAGTGATAAATCCAGGGCCCTGTCCAGATTTACTGCAGACAAGTTGAACATGTGACACATACTGCCTGAGCCCATGTTACTGTATGGGCTAAAAATAATGCTGTGGTAAGACCTTTGCATGAAAGCTCACTCGACT
This sequence comes from Oxyruncus cristatus, assembly GCA_013399855.1. Classification (NCBI taxonomy): domain Eukaryota; kingdom Metazoa; phylum Chordata; class Aves; order Passeriformes; family Cotingidae; genus Oxyruncus; species Oxyruncus cristatus. The sequence goes on from VXAY01002692.1 coordinate 735,560, forward strand.
GGCCATGTATGTCCATGGCTCCACTGAGGTATATGGAATATTCATCAATGTCCCCTTCAAAGTGGACTGAAATATTCACATGCTGGATGTTAAATGTGGGAAAGTAATGTTCTATGTGCCTCAGGCTAACTCTGAAAAAGAAATTGCAGGGGACAAAGCTGTGGAAAGCTTGAAATTTTATTTGACGTACAAACTGGAAATATATATGCTGAAAAGCAGAATGAGCTGCTGCTCAAATCCAGTCTACCTTCATGGAGCTCTTAAGAAATGTCAAATAGATAATAAAACCCAGGGCTGACCCTGCCAGGAAGGTGGTGTGGAAAAGTAAAGGAGTGAAGGCGTTTCTGAGCCCCACTCTGAAACCAACCAGGAGCTGCAGCTTTTTCACACCCTTAACACTGACCAGAAGAAAACCTCCTGGTGGTGTCTCAGCCCACGCACCAGCCGGGGGGTCCAGTTGCTGGTGTGCAGCCCCACCTCCTGTACCCTCACTGCGAACAGCCCTGCAGCTGCTGTCCAGAACCCGGACTGCCAGGGGAGGGGGAATTGCTGCTGAGACACGAGCTGAGCAGGGACCCGTTGATGCATCGGCAAGGTGACTGGAAATGGAGACTCCCACCAGATCAACACTGATCAGTCAAGCTTTAATACTCAGAGACTAACAGAGATTACTGAAGATTTCTGAATGAGTTAACCCACCATCAAAGAAGTCATGCAGATAGTCAGCAAAATGATTTTATTTGATTGTCAGTCTATGAAGATGATATCTCCCTGTGTTTCTGCACCTGAGAATGCAGACTTTCAAAACCTATTTTCTAGCTTTGTTTTTTCTGTTTTATATTTCTGTTCTTTCACCCTCATGCTTTGGGGGTACACTAAACCTTGCAACTCTGTCAGGTCTTCTCTTATATCAGCTGTAGAGGCTTTAAAAATAAACTAAACGTCTAGTAATCAGCGCCAGCATTCCTAGCCATTTCTAATTATATTCTTTCAAAATTACATTGTTTGTAAATGCCATCTTTAATTAAAATATACTAATAACTTGAAATGGATTCATTTTCTGGCTCCCCCTACTCTGTCAATGTTAATAAAAATTAAACAGAGTTTCTCTTTCTCTGTATTCTTTAACTTATTCGTGTTCCTGAAAATTAATACTGTAAAATACTCTTCTCAGCTGGCTATATTTTATAAGAAAATCCCTGAAATAATCATGCTAACATGCCATGTTGATAAGCAAACAATAAGCATCTGCAGAAAAACCTTTGCATTAACTAAATTTAATACTTTGATATATTATTAATTTCCTTCTGCATTTCTCTTCCTTAAGGTTTAGTGAAGATTTTCAGTTAGCTACTGTTTCTGTCAATAATCTACATGTGGTCAGTTAGACTGTAAATCAAGCTATTTCAACAACACTGTGTTAGTGATCTTCCGTCTGTTTTAATACCACAATAGCTGTAGCATCATATTTGTTTAAGTGCCATGATTTTCTTGACCTGGGGTTATGATCTGGTGCTGGAAGGTTGTGCTTTGTAGCATGATGCCACTTAATCCCCAGTTTCAGAGTGCAGGTTGAAGAGGTGTTAAGCAAGCCTTAAAAATACTGTGTCTGGCCTCTGCAGCTGCATAGCTGGATTAAAGGGGAGCTTGTAGAGCTTGGAGAATAAGTGGTTAAACAGCAAACTGTTGAGCAAAGTGTCTGTAGTACATGTAAGGAAAAATCATCTACACAAGACATCTTTCTGAAGGAATATCTGCAAATTATGAAATGTCCAGACTTTGTAAAAATAAATATAAATAAATGGAAATATGTATGTAGTTATGTTTACATGTATATACATGCATCTATAGATATAAATATGTTTATGTGTATAAAATATACTCAGAGATATGTAGACCCATACCTACCTACACAGAGGGAAAGAGTAGGTGTGCTGAGCCAGATATTGCATATAATCAGACATTGAATTCATGCTTATCCTGCAAATGAAGCAATTACCCAGCTAAAACAGTGCGGGACTGATAGAATCCTCCTTCAAATTTTGAGCCTTAGGACAGTGCAGGCTGTAGTAAGTGGGGAATCATGAAGTGTCCCTAGAGCATGGGTTTGGGCTGCCAGGTGGAGGGATTCTGATGTGTGCTGCCTGGACTTGGGCAGGGTGTTATGCTCACTTCCTCTGCTCCCACCCCTGTGCACAGTTCAGCTGTCTGAAAGAGCCAGAGTCTTGGAAGGAGCTTAGGAATGGACTCTGCAACAGCCATATGGGGAGGTACCCTGCCATGCCAAAGGTGGCCTGGGACAGCCCAGGACCCAGTCACCCATCGATTCCCAGGGAGCAGACAGTGACCGAGGTGGTACCAAATGCACCACAGGCAGTGTGAGGTAGATCCTGGAAGAAATATCCTACCGTTTGTAACTGGTATGATGATGACCCTAAATACTAGTTTATGAAACCTGTAGATATTCCTTTCTAATTATCTTTTTTTCTTCTACCATGTTTCTTAAATGCATATGTGAGCTGTGGTTTACTTGGAGCGTGAACTCCTGCCAGAGCAGGGCTCCAGCATATATGCAGCTCTGATGTTTTCCATTCTTCTCATTACACACATCAACTACAAAAAAGTTTGATTCTATGATTTTATTGGATTCTAAAGTACAATTTTCTGAAAGGTTGAAATAATGAAAAACAAAATTTCAAATGTCAAGACAAAAATATCTTCTACATATCTAGCATAGCAAGCAATAATATTTTTTTCTGCAAGAAACTCAGTAGTTCTGGCTACTTAATCTCAGTGCATTGAGTTAGGAACAATTCTTTCCAGCTACACCACCAAATAGTAATTAAAACAGGCAATATGCTCTTTGTAGCTTGACTAAAAATAAACTTTGGCTTGCAGGAGGCCAGTACACTCACAGCTTGAAATGTGTGGCAAAATCTCAACCCAGTTTCCTTCAACACTATTCTGTGAAAGCTGCTGTATGCTTTTGAAGAAAAGTCTATGATTGCACTTCCTGTCTTAATGCTATTTGGACACATATTAATGTCATTAATATTAATTAACATGTTAATGTCAGGCAGCACTGTGCTTTGTTGGGTCGATTACAAATTAAATGAACTCATAATCAATACGCATGAAACTGAATGGACCCACGACAGGTGGCTCTGGTTTAAAATGAGAAACCTATTGTAAACATTGAGATTTAAAACTTCAGAAAAGAAATCAGTCCTGAGGAAAGGAGGCTTTTATTTGGGTTTTTATTTCTGAATGAAAGGGAAAAGCAGGAATACAATGCCTGAATTCTGAGCTCAATAAACTATTTCCTTTTTTTGTTTGTTTTTTTAGGTATAAGGCTATAGTCAGGCCAATGGAGATCCAAGCATCCCATGCACTGATGAAGATCTGTGTGAGAGCTGCTATAATCTGGATCGTATCCATGCTGCTTGCCATCCCTGAAGCAGTGTTCTCAGATCTGCACCCTTTCCATGACAAAGGGACTAATAAAACCTTCATCAGCTGTGCTCCTTACCCTCATTCGGATGGGCTCCATCCCAAAATTCATTCAATGGCATCATTTCTCATATTTTATATCATTCCCCTATCTGTAATTTCAGTATATTATTATTTTATTGCCAAGAATTTGATCCGGAGTGCTTACAACATCCCCGTGGAAGGAAATGTGCATGTGAGGAAACAGGTAGAGATTTGACTTTCTTCAAAAATCCATATTCTCTTTGAATCTGGGAGGAAAGATGGAATACAGAGAAATTTTTACTGGAATAGACTGCCTTCGTTGTGCTAATTTTAATAGATAACTTGGGTTAAAAGAATTAAAATGGTTGAAAGAAGCCATGACACAGGGCTAAACAGTTAAAGCATCACCTCCTGTTTCTAAGTTCAGAGACTTTGGCAGAGTGGTTACCATGGCAAGCATAGAAGGAGACCCATGCCAAAGCCTGGAAAGGTATTGACTGGGGTGCAAGGAAAGAGGCAGAGCTGGATACGGTGTTTGGAGATTGAATCAGAGGGGTGACATGGGAGAAAATCAAAACTTCTGAAAGTTGTTTTGTCAGAGACAGGACCTTGGATAAAGCCTTTCCTGTTTCTAAACAGCTTATCGACCTTGACATATTTATCTTATTTGTCTTACCTCTTCCTTTCAACTGAGGTGTGCTCCAACCTCAGCTAAACTGACACAAGCTGTTCTTCAGCTGAACAGTTGTCCACACAATTGCACCCAGCTGACACCTCAACCTTAGTCTGACCCAGCACAATCATGTCACATAGACTTCAGGTGCTATGGTGAAGCAGTGGGGCTGGAAAGACTTGGATTTTGCCCATCAAATAAGGCACAATCTCTTATCCTTTTCCCCTTCTGAATGTGCATAAATCTTTCTCCCCTGCAGGCCATTTCTCTGCTGATCTGATGGCTGTTTTGATTAGTGACAATAAAGTGAGCAGTAAAAGCAGCCCTTTCACCCTTTGGTGAAAGAAAGCAAAGGCCAGGCTGCAGTCTAGCACCCTCAGTCCATCATTCCTGTCCTGCAGTGCATTCAAGAGCTATAGGTCTCCATCTGAGAAAACTGGTATCGATTTCTTTATTGCATTGCTTCCTTTCCTTATAGTGCAGATGTGGCCTCAATAGCCCTATATCAAATTAAGCATACATTTAAAAAGAATATATGGTTTAGCCAAGGAGAGCCCTTTCTCAAAGGATTTAATTTTCAGCCCGCTCTCCGGAGACATTATCACCTGGTACATGTCAGTCCTTCCTAAGCTCAATGGCTGATTTGCAGTCAGTGCATTAAAAGGGCACCAAATAAAGTCAAAATGGGCTTGTGAGGTCTCTCCTGCCTGCTTCCTGCTTGCAGATGCCCTGAGGAAAGATCAGCCTGTGTAAGATGCTCAGTTTCTGATTTACCTGTGCAGCTGGGAAGGGGAGGTAGGATAGCAAAGTGTCCCCGGAGTCTGGCCAGGCACTGCAGCTGCACTGGGGCAGGAGCAAGGGCAGTGGGGCTGGGGCTAGAGGGCAGTTTCAGGTCATATGGGTCCTACTTAAATACAGGAAATGGGATGCAACAAATTCCCTAGAAGCACCTGGAAAGAGCTGCAGGGAGTTGCAGAGAGGAGAACATTACTAAGCCCTAAAAAGTCAGCAGTGTTATACTTTCCAGTCCTGCAAACTCTTGTTGTGCAACCTCTCCCAGAGAGCAGTGCATTTCTGAGCAGCTCTGTCCTCTCCTTTTGGGCAACCTCCATTACGGCTTTTGTGGTCATTAGGAAGAGAGATCACAGAATCAACTAGATTGGAAAAGACCTCTGAGATCATCTAGTCCAACCTATGACCTCACACCACCTTGTCAACTAGACCATGGCACTCAGTGCCACATCCAGTCTTTTCGTAAACACCTCCAGGGACGGTGACTCCAACACCTCCCTGGGCAGCCCATTCCAATGCCCAGTCATTCTTTCTGTGTGGAACTTCTTCCTTAATGTCCAACCTAAACTTTCCCTGGTGCAGCTTAAGACTGTGTCCTCTTATCCTATTGCTGGTTTCCTGGGAGAAAAAAATGACATCCCCCTGGCTACAACCTCCTTTCAGGTAGTTGTAGAGAGCAATAAGGTTTCCCCTGAGCTTCCTCAAGGCTAAAAAAAACCCAACTCCTTCAGCCGCTTCTCTGTGCTCCAGACCCTTCACCAGCCTTGTTGCCCTTCTTTGGCCTAGTGTGCAGCACTTAAAGACAAAAGACAAGGTATGGTTTACCTCAGCTCCCCTCGCTTGAGCAATACCTTTGGGTTGACTCCAAGCATGTAGAAGTAAGTAAAACGAAAGTGTGTCTTGTCTGCATGAAGGTTGTGCTGTGTGTTAGCTGGCTTTATAAAAGCACCTTTCCCTGACAAAGCTCCAATTGGGCTCTGAGGTGTTCATCCATCTATTTACAACCTGTATCAGCCTTTTCCTGGTGGCTCCAGTACTTTGAGCTGAAGGGTCCACCTTGTCACTGCCTCAGTGTTTCCCCAAGTACAGAATATCCTTTCTCTGTTCTTCCATCTCCTTCAGACTCTGAGTGCTGCACTTGATCTTGAAGGCCTGTGAGCTGTTGACAGCACTTCTGTGTACATATACCACATGGCCCCATGGCAGAATGTCCTGAATCTGGGCTCTGTGAAAAATCCCAGACTCCTACCAGATAATTAATTATAATAATAGTAATAATAATAAAGTAATATATTAAAATTACGTATGATTGTATATATTATATGTGGATAACTAATGGAAATGTCCACACTTTTGTTGCCCAGGCTGGGATTTTGCAAAGTGACAAGCCAATGGAATTTTGTCTCTGAACAGGAAAGACTACTTCTTATGTAATAAATTTTCAGAATTATTTGGTTTTGAGGGAAGGGAGTTGAGGAGAGATGAGGAGAGTTCTTGACTCTGTTCACCTGCAGTCCAGATTTCCCTGCTATGGACATGCCACCTGCCTTGGGCTAGCCCCAAAGCTGCAGCGCTGGCAAAAATTGTCAGGTAGGAATAGTGGCTAATCTGCATTTCTCTTTCTTCCAGATTGAATCCCGTAAGCGCCTGGCCAGGACTGTTCTGGTCTTTGTGTGCCTCTTTGCCTTCTGCTGGCTTCCCACTCACGTCATCTACTTATACCGGTCCTACCACTACTCCGAGGTGGACACCTCAGTGCTGCATTTCATTGCCAGCATCTGCGCCCGGATCCTGGCATTCACTAACTCTTGTGTCAACCCCTTTGCTCTCTACCTGCTCAGCAAGAGCTTTCGGAAACAGTTCAACAACCAGCTGCTCTGCTGCAGAGCTCGCCTCCTCATCCGGTCCCAGAGCATGGCCAGGAGCACCACACGAATGACCTCCCTCAAGAGCACCAACCATTCCCTGGCCACCTTCAGCCTTATCAATGGCAACCACCTTTGCCACGAGGGCTATGTCTAAAGGGCACGGTCAGGCACCACCATGTCATGTACTTAGCACGGCTGCTTGACTTTGCTCCGTGGGGGTGGTGAGTAGCACACACACACAGGCACACATGGATGCAGGGAGGTCTGATGTGCTCAGAGAACTCAGAGGAGCTTGAAGCATCTAACATTTCATCTTGGACTGAGGTTGAAGTATCCAGCATTTCACCCTGGACTGAGGCATCATCAGAGCATCAGCCCACGGGAGCTCCCTGGGAATTGCTGCAAGAAGTTGCTTCAAGACCTGCTGCTTTTAAGGAGAGCAAAATGAGCACTTTAAGATCAAATATTGTTTGGCTCTGCAGAATCTTCATCACTTTCTGCTCAATCCCAAACTCATGCAGATTTACAGCAGTGACAAAGACCATATCAGGTGCACACAATTTGTTAGAACAGTTCCATTCATCAGTTCACAATAAAATATATTTTGACATAGAAATAAATCCATTTAAATAAGGTAAATACTTTTACAAAGGAGTTCACTGTAGGTCATTTACAGACTTTTCAAGTATTTATTAATGTTCTGAGTACAGTATTAATTCATGGTATAAAAAGTATCAACAGTTTACTGGGGCATGTCAGTGGCCCCATCTGAAATGAGCAGTATCTTGCACCATATCAATGTGAAAGCAGTAACATGAATAAATGTGAGTTGGAATATGTTTAAAGTTTTCAAATGTGTGAGCTGTTGCCATGTTGTGTAGGAGACAGCAGGGTGATTTCCAAGCATTGCTGTTTTGCTGTTTCTGTCTTCAAGGTGTGAGATAGTGAGTGTTACATCACCTGAGGGGTACCATGAAACTTCAGTTGGGTTTGTTTAAGGGTGGGCAGTAACAGAAAATCAAGTACAGCCACTTTTCATGTAGTAGTGCTTTGTAAAACTCTCTTTCAGTAAAAGCTATCAACAATGCAAGGTTTGATCTCCAACCCACACTTTTTTCCTTCTATCTTCACAAAATTCTGTGGAAACAGAATGCCAAAACTGGCTAACAGACTGGAGAATCAGGTCTTCTGTAATGTTCCCCCCAGAACAGTTCCTGTGCCAGGTACCATCTATTCTGGAAATAGGAGCAGAGTGTCCTGCAGATAACGAATTCTTGAAGCATGTGGGCCATAAGACAGGCAATGAAGCTGCACACCTGATAAAGAAAACTGCTGCCAAATGAGGCCATAAACCAATCACTGTAGCAGAATATTGAGTTTTTAATGGCCCTCATCCTCTTTGACAATGATCTTTTTCATTACCACAGCAAAAGATAAATGAAAGCTAGTAAAACTTTGCATTGGGTTTGCTCTGTATGTACAAAAAATCATCTGTGCAGTGTAAAAGCATTCAGCCCTTCAACTGCAGCTGCTTTGGGATGCTGGTGGGAGTTGCTGTCTCCAAGGACTCACAAGGGCTCTGTTGCTAAAGGCAGAGCTCTGAAAATTTCAACTGATTTTCCCTTTTGCCCTCGGTGTGAGGTTCCGCACGCAGGTAAGTGAGCTCAGGATGTGGCCAGACCACTGTGCTGATGTGCTGCTAGGGGCAATACTGCCCTGTTCCCCCACCATCCCTGAACACTACCACCTGTGTCACCCCCTGTTGCAGTTGTAAGTGTCCCTACACCCCAATCAGCCTAAAACCAAATGTGATAGAGTTATTTTACAGATGAGTCAATTCCCTTGCTCAGCTGACTGTGTCACTGTGCTGTTAATTTCAATTCACTGAGCTATCTGAGGTCCTCATGTACAAAAATTTTCAGTGCTTTCCCTAATCTTTAACAAGAAGCTGCATATAGTATCAGAAGCCCAGTCTGTGACCATTTTGGAGAATTTGGTTAAGTTTTGAGCTGTTTATGACATTTCAAAATGAGAAAAATTCATCTGGCCTAAGGTATTTTTACTGAATATTTTCTTCAGACTTGTAAGAATTTCGTCAAAGGCAAGCAGGAATTAAATACTTCAACAACAACCACACCAACTGTGCTAAACAATGTGTCCTCTGTTCAATGACAAGAGATTACTGTTGCTCAAGAAGAGACTTCAAAAGTTTCTGATTTTTTTTTTTCTGAGAGAAGGGGCTATAATCATAAATCATGAATCATAAAACTGAGAAAATCAAAAATACGGGGAAAGGAGCATTGTTATAATCACTTAGGGCTAAGCTGAATACAGACCCTGCCTCCCCAAGAAAGATGGTGTTTTGAACACAGGAGAGATATAAAGATACAGTACCGTAGATTTAAATAAGTGCTATCAATTTTACCCTTTTCTTCCTAACAGAGCTAGTGACTCCTCCAAGGACAGGAAAGATGGTTATGGCTTTGATCTGGAAAGTGCTTTCCAGCAATGCAGCTGCAAGTGTCCACATGTGTCACAGCCTCACTGTTGCTTAATTTGCTCAGCATTATTTAGTGGTGGACTTGGCACTGCTGGTTGGACTTAATGATCTTAGAGGTCTTTCCAACCTTAATGATTCTGTGATTCTATCATTCCGTTTGACTTTATTTTTGAGGCTGATAGGCATAAATTTTGGGGGAGTTCCATGCAATCCTTTCATCAGAATCTAAGATACCTACAACTTCTTTTAATATTTAGCAAATGAGAACAAGTTTTTCTTCTCAAACAAGATGTCAGTTTTCATTAACATTCTTCATTTTATTCAGATCCTTGCCCCCCTGTTTAATATCTTTAAGACAATTAGGTGGTTCTGTGAAAAAAAAAAAATCCATTGAAAAAGGTTCCTTGCAAAAAGTATTCTGAAATGTATTTCACAAACTTGCANTTTAAGACAATTAGGTGGGTTCTGGAAAAAAAAAAAATCCATTGAAAAAGGTTCCTTGCAAAAAGTATTCTGAAATGTATTTCACAAACTTGCACTCATTTTTCAATACCATTGGAAGAGCAAAACTGAGGTTGGAATTGTTTCTATCTCACCCTCATATTAAAATAATGAAAAAAATTCAATGCAGCAGTTGTGGTCAGGGAAGGAAGATTGAAGAAAGTTTTCTGAAATATCCCTTCATGTAATTGAAATATTTGTAGCTGCAATTTTTATTGTTTTGGTTGTTTCTCACTCCTCCTCTCATTACCTTGGTTTCAAAAACACGATGTACTTTACACTGCTGCAGCACTCTGATCCCTTATCTAGAGCTCTCGCAGTGTTTGCTGGCACAGCTGCAGTGCTGATTCTTTCAACTTGGAGCGTTGTCTGCAGCGTTTCATTTGATAAATTTTCAAAGTGCCCAAGATAAAACCTGTGCCTGAGATATAACCCAAGAAAACCTGTGCCCAAGATATAACCCTGCCAGGTGATTCCAGCACTGTGCCCTCAGGTACTGCCAGGTCCTGGGAAGCTTTGTGGTCCTTGGTGGGGAGAGTCCCTGGCTGTGACCCTGCGGTGGCTCTGCACCCACTTCTCAGCTCTGCTCTCTCTGTCAGCACTGGGAACATTACAATGGTGACTCAAACCACATTGTGTAAGGAATGCTATATTTCAGTTATTTGAAAGACAGTGTCCCTGAAATGCCTGGCTGCTGGGAGGCTGAGGAATTTTCTGTCTGGGTCCACACAGGCACCTTTATAACTGGACACATGTGAAATTCCCTTTGAACTAGATATTCCTTTGGGTTCGCTCTGCTCTGTTGTGTCTGGCACGTTGTGTTACGTTCCACTGTATGCAGGTTGCATGTGGGAAAAATGATCTCTGGGTCAGAATACTATATGTTACACCCTGGGCAGTATTGCTGTTTACAACAGTCAGTTACTAAAAATACATAGCTGCCATTAGCTGAATTGGTGTGAAGTGCAAAACTAATTGAGCAGGGATATATTTAGTATCTGAAGGGGGACTACAAGGAAGCCAGGGAGGGCCCCTTCAGCAGGAACTGTAGTGAGTTGTGGGATTAATGGGCTCAAACAGAAAGAGATAGCTTAGATATATGGAAGAAAGTCTTTACTGTGAGTGTGGGGAGGCACTGGAGCAGGTTGCTCAGAAAAGTTGTGGATGCCCCATCCCCGGAAGTGTTCAAGGTCAGGTTGGACAGGGCTTTGAGCAACCTGGTCTAGTGAAAGGTATCCAATGGCAGGGGGGCTTGGAACTAGATGATCTTTAAGGTTCCTTCTAACCAAAGCCATTCTATGATTCTATGATTCTATGTTCAGTTGTATCCATGCTTGTATTATGTCCATGCTTTCTCAGGAGAAATTAAATAGGCTAAAGCATTGTTCTTCATTAGGAATTTAAATTTTCTGAGATTCCTGAATTCCCTTTGCTTCCCTTGAATGTGGTGGGAGACAAAGATGCCAAGTAAATCACAGCTTTCAGCAGTTCTTGCTTTAGATTAGGATTATTCAGTGCAGTTTGGCTCAAAAATTTTTTGGTTTAGGACCGGAAAATCACCATGAAGGACCAAAAAGTAGAGAAACTTTCTAATGCTGACACCAACTAAAGAATTCTGGATTCCTCAGCTCTGTGTACGAGGGGCATTTGTGTTGCAGTTCCTACTATTGCTTTTTAGGGAATGTTTAAAAATGAAAAATCAAAGGCATGTGATTCTGCTGCATGGCAATAATAGCTCTAAACAAGAAAACGTACCAGATGGTGGAAAGGAAGAGTTGTACTTTTAAACACAAATATTTATTTATTAAAATATTTGTTTAATTCAAATATTTATTTTTAAAAATCCACCACATAACCTATAAAGTAATGAATTTCTTTTTTAAACAAACAAACAAACAAAAATTCAAAGCCTCTCTATTCACCTAACAAGAAAACAGGAAACCTGTTACTGATATGTGTAATCCTGATTCTCCCAATTAGCTTGATTTGTGTGGAATGAATGTTATAGTTAAACCCCAGAAACATTATTTTTTTATACATAGTTTGCAGAACTAATATACCTTCTTGCTCATTTTTCTGACAAATTACATTTTTTTGGAGTATCTGTGTGTATTCAGTTGGGGGAAAAAAACCCCTATCTTTCAGCCTTCTTTAAAGGCAAGAAGTTCAGCGCTGCTTATCTGAGCAGCAAGCAGTCCCCTGAATGTTAACTGCATGGCTCATTGTTAGTGCTAGGCACCATGATAACAGGGTGGCTTGTCCTCTCCATTCTAGGAAACCACAGCAGGTGATGGGCCTGTATCATTTACCGAAAATCATTAGAGATAACTGATATTGCCCTTTCCAAGAGGAAGAAGGCAGCAGTTCAAGGGTGCAAGGAAATATTCAGCTGGCATTATTAAAACCTGAGAGTTTGTTGCACCTTTACTGAAATATTTGTGCTACCCTTACTCCATTTCTTTTTTTTTTTTTTTTAATTTGTATGATACCATCTTTACACCTGACACTGTCTCTTAAGCCTGAAAGACATGCATGGAAGATAGCTGATTTGGCTCTTCTGTAAATTGGTATTTATTTAGGAATAGAAAATTGTTGTTGGGCTGTAAAATGTATTTTAGCTTGGGTAGCTACAGACGCCTCTCAGAAGCGAGTTCAGCCAGCCTGCAGCTGGTTCTCACGGGGGATGGTGAGCTGGACAAGCAGCACTCGCTGCAGCCCTGCTCGGCGCACAGCGTGTCCTGCGCGTGGGCTGTGCAGCCAGACTGCTCCCCCAAAGCCAGCAGCCCTGCGCCACATCTGTGCCCACACATCTCTTCTGGGAAGACCACCTTGGCCCTAACCCCCTTCTCTTCCCAAAAAGAGCTGGCAGGGTTTTCCCCCTGCCGTCCTGCCTGCAGCTGTGGCTGTAAGTAGCTGGGTGGGCGGAACGCTCCGGTACGTGGGAGGTGGGCACAGCCTCCTGCTGGAGCCCTGGAGATGTGCAGGAGACATCTCCAAACCAGGCGCTATTAGCTTGGGTCCGGGTTGCAGATCTCCTATAACTTACTTCTTGTTTGTAACACCGTCTCTAGGAAGCCTGAAGTTTAATTGTACAGGCCACCTTGAAAGGCTCAGCACCTTGAAATTGGTGGAGCTGGATGTGGATTCACACTTAACAGGAGTCCTCATCCAGGTAGGGCACCCGTGCAGGTCGTGTCGCAAAAGGGACGAAAGAGTTCCGTTTGGAAAGAGTTTCCCCTTGGAAAGTCCATCCCTGCTGGCCAGCTCAATGAATATTTAGGAGTTTACCTTGCACTTCATAATAATTGATCACAGCACTTGTAAAATCTTTGAAGAATAGAGACTGAATGGAATCGTGCTTAATGTTAAGATTATCAATGAAGACTATATCTAATTTTATATTAAAATCACATCCAAAACTAATTTTATAAGTGCCTAATTGCTTGTTTATGGAAATAGCTACTTCAAATGATTTCTGTGATTAGCTTCACTGTTTTACTGTAAGTGGATATGAATTAAAGAGAATTGATTCCAGAATTCTTTTGAAATAAAGAATTGAACATATCTTAATGTAAATTAATTAGACTTAATGGCAAAATGCCTGCCTTATGCTCAACATCTCTTTGTAAGTGCTGTTCTGTGTTTTCAAGGCAAGGCAGTTCCTTAGGTCCACCCGGTATGTTGCTTTGAAGTGGATAGATCTGGTCTTTGTGTCAGCACTTCCAGCCATGGATTCAGACAGTGAATTATAGCTAATTCACATCAGCATCTCCCTGCAGCTGGGTTTTAGTGGGTGGTGGATTTGACACCAGGCTCTGCACTGTGAGGCAGAAAAGGAAGATTGTAACATCTGCCCATCGAAAAAGTCTTCTTGTCCAAAGAGGTCCAAAGGGTTCAAGAAAAAAAAAAAAAGTGACGCTTCTGTCTGTGTTTTATGATCGGCCTAAAACGAAACCAAAGCAGGTAGAAATGGATGGCCTACTGGCCCTGGAGGTCAGCAACAGAGTTGAGCACAGTCCCCAGGGATGGGGTGCCTCTCTCCTACCTCTAGCCCTTAAAAAACCTTGTTGAGCTGCCACCTTGTCCTCAGCAATCCATGGAGATGGACAGCCACATTCCATGCCCATCTTACCGCTTGTTTTGGACGCCTACCTTTGCATGAGATGCAGTGCCCCATGTCTCACCATCCAAACCAACTCTAGATGACCAGCATAGGCTAAATGCCTAATTTTTAAATGGCTGATCTGTCCAGCCAAGTCCCACCACACTTATCTGAGTCTCTGTCCCGCGTCCCTCTCTGTCCTGCCCTGTCTCCACGCTGCTCAGCAGAAGCGTGCACATGATGCCCCATTCTTTTGTTCTTACCAACTGCTGCCTGGAGCCCTGTCACCATCATCTAATGTCACATTAGGCAGGCTCTTAAGATGGTTTAACAAGGAGAAAGGGTCTTTACTCCCCATCAGTCACCTTAATGAGGCATACAGGAGACCTCTTCTGATGGTGGTTCAGGCCTTTGCTCATTTGGTCCTCTGGGGTTGTCTAACTCCCCACTGGTACGATAAAGGGAACTGGCTGACTCATTCAGAAGAAGACAATAGCAAATCCAGAAAATTCTCAAGCCAATCCCATGCTTACAGTTCTTTCTATGCCAGAGGCTGAAGATGAAGAACAAGAGCAATGGCACTTGGTCTGATTCACACTAATATCTGTCATGAAGGGGTGACCTGTAGGAAGAACATAATTTACTGATGACCAAAGGGAAATGTGGTGCTCATTGCGAAAATTGGGTGTGTTTCTCCCTGTAGGTGTAGCGTTGCATTTCAGGGAAGAGGTAAGTTGTGTTGTACCATCTGAGGAACGGAGTCTGGGTTGAAAAACATTCTGATTTTATGACCATGAAACACTGCCCTCACTCAGGAGTTAGGAGTCTCCAGGCAGAACCCATCTCATTCCAAGAAGCAGAACCCTTTGAAAGACAGGTGAGCACTGAACCCCAGGAGGGCATTTCAAGTTCAGTTGTTTGTTCCTGGAGGAAAAATCATTGTGCACTTCTAATTGTTCTGAATGTGCATTCAGGACCAGTTACTGACAATCTGGAACAAGCCAGAAATCAATTGAGGAAGGGTGGCAATCCATTACCATGACATGCACTTAAAAATATCTTATAGAGACCATACAGTATTTACTTTTTATAGAAACAATGACAGCAAGATAAGCAGTGGTTACATATCACAGACTGGCTTTACTAGAAGTACACTCTGAAAACAGCTGAAGACTCAACTCATTTCATATCAGTTTTCAAGTGCATGTGTGCAAAAGCTTATTTATTAAGTACAAGAGTACATAATTCATAAAGTGTGTGTAAATTTAATATCTCCTATGAATATTATTTATTGCCTTGTGATGTATGTATGCATTCAGCCATCTGTATAGAATGTAAATGTCTTGAATTGCTATGCACAGAGGCAGTGCAGTTTATTTTATTGGAAACATGCTTTGCTTTCCTTTTCTAGAGGATGTATAATCTGATATGAAAACCACTGAAAAAAATGTCCTGATTAAATGAAAATTTTCTTTAATGTTAATATCTCAGCTCTCTTAAAATAGCATTTAGAAGGAAATTTAAAAGAAAAAAGTGAAAAAGTGAAAGCATGTGTTGTAATTTGGATTTTTTTCCATGCCTCTGTATATATTTTCTGATTTTATACACTGTGCTCATGAATGGCCTCTACAGAAATATGGACTCAAACTGAAGACTCTGTCAAAAAGTGAATGTTGATTTACACAAAACTTACAGCTAATAAAACATGACAGACAAAATAAGATTACATCTGTTCCTTTTTAGTTAGAAAATAACCCACAAGAATTGTAGGCATTTTTATTCACTTGCTTTTGCATCAATTTTTAAGTATCAGAAAGGCTTATCTTCCAGCGACCAAATAGACAACAGCAGAGGTCGTGTCACCAAAAAAATCCCGCTGAGAATCCTCACCGCAGTTTGCTCCCATGGGCAACACTGGACCAACAGCAGATGTGCAGACCCTAAGGACTTGGCAAAGGTTTTTGAAAAGTGTAGTACTCTCTTTTCTGCTGTCACTGCAGAAAGTGGAAAGATGCAGATGCAATACAAGGGGGCTGCAGATGGAGTAGGGGGAGAGAGGAGGCTACAGACACAGCAGTGAAAAGCTGCAGTCAGCATTGCCTGTAAAAACAAAAGGCTCGGAGCAATTGAATACATCTAACAATTATTGGCTGTGAAACTCAGCTGCATTAAGTTGATTAATTAATGAAAAAATACAGAGGTGCGTTATGAACACTTTCCTGTGATATGTTGGCATCAGTGGGCTGTGTGTCTGGCTCACTGGAAATAAACTAGGAGTGACCTTTGCTTCAAGATCCATGCTACTTCAGGCATCTGTTACACAACAGTTTTGGCCCTCCAAGAATCAATTGCAGGTTGCAGCTTGAAGGAGGCAACACTTTTTGTTGAGCGTTGTTGCACTAGAGGTCATCAATCCAATCCAAGCCTGTAACATCTTTTCCATTCTCATTACAAACATTGAGAGCTGGATGCAGATATTAGGTATGTAGGAGTGCTGCAGAAGGCAGAATATCATACTAACTTCAATTTCTTCTTCTTGTAATTTTTGGTTCAGATTTACATTGCAGCTCATGCTTTGTTCCATGCTTGATTTGCTATTAATAATATAATTTAAAGCTTAAACAGTATGGGTAACTGAGAAAGGACTGCTTATTGGCAAGGTTCTCTTTACATGTTTGCACTATCCACTATTGCACTGTTTAAAACTTCATTTACTTTTTCTATCCTGTTGGCTACAGTTCTGTTATATATTGCTACACAAAACTGCTTCTTATATTACATTTCTTTGCAAGTGATCAGTGTACTATGATATTAAACACTATGAAATAAGCAGAATACTGTGTTTGAGTAAGTATTTTCACACTGTACAAGTATCAAAACTCAGACCTTCCCCTGTGTATTTGGCATGAAAAGTTATGGAGTACACTAATACCCCATAACTTTTTTTAATGTATCACTTTGCACAAATTGGAAAGTCCCTGATATCCAGTGGAAAGACGGTAGACAAAAGTGTTACAAGACATCTCACAGTACTACACGTGGTGAAGTGCCTGTAGACTGCAAATTCTGCATGGTCTGCAGTCTGGTTTCTTTCTGCTCAGGCAGACAAGGATAGTACAAATTGTGCTGGCACATCAGTGATCTTATGACTTGAACACATGAAAGAGTAAAGGAATAATTAAGTATCTTTGCATAGCTTTTAAGACAGAGATATTTAAGGAAATCTAGATGCCTACTGGTATTTTCAAAAATCCTGGTGTATGAGAAATTATCTGAATAGCTTTAAAATGTAAATGTGTTATTTGATACTGATGCCAGATCATATGTTCTAAAATTATAGTAAATTTGTTATTGATTGACCTTAGGAACATTTTTTTTTCTGTATTTAGCATGCATTAACAATTCTTTTCATAGAATCATAGACTGGTCTGGGGACCTTAAATATTATCTAATTCCAATGCCCCTGCCATGGGAAGGGACACCTTCACTAGACCAGATTGGTCAAAGCCCCATCCAATCTGGTCTTCAACACTTCTGGGAATAGGGCATCCACAACTTCTCTGGGCAACATGTTCCAGTGTCTCACCACCTTCACAGTAAAGATTTTCGTCCTAAAATCTCGTCTAAACCTATCCTTTGTAAGCTTAAAGGCATTCTCCACTGTCCTACCATTACACAACTTTGTAAAAGTCCCTCTCCAGCAATCTTGTACCCCCTTCAGGTACGGGAAGGTGCTCTAAGGTGTCCCCAGAGTCTTCTCTTCTCCAGGCTGAACAGCCACAACTCTCTCACTGTCCTCGTATGAGGACATATGTCACACAATACACAGGAAGAATCACCTTGTGCTGCCTTATATAACTCACAGATAGTAGAAATGTTCTGGAGAAGAACTTCTGTGCTTTTCTTTGTTTCTTCTGCATGGTTGATCTTGCAAACTCTGCGGGAAAAACATATTTCTTTGCTGTTTCCTACTACAGACTTAGGAGTTTATTAAGATAGTCATTAAGAAAATATGTCAGATCTCTTACCTGGTAGGTTTTATTAAGTATTTGGGGTTTATTAAGTTTACTGGGTTTTATTAAGTTTTCTGCCACAGGCTTAAAGAAGATCCTTACCAGGCAATGGGGTTAATGAAGCATCTATTTCCATATTCTATTTATATTAGGAAGTTTATCTGCACCCTCATTCAGAGCAGGTCAAACGTGGATAAGGATATTTTTACTGGAATTTACTCAAGGGTCCTTCAGGCCACTTAATCAATTCAGTTTAATTAATATGATTAAGAACTGATTCTTATGCTTTCTTCACTCTTCATAATTTTGTGTAACCTCAACTTTCTGCTAGCCTTTCAAGAGCAGAGAATATTGGCCTTTGATTTAGGTAGATTATTATCTTTAAAATAATTTCTAATTTATTTGTAGTAATTGTACTTGAATTTGTTAAAGCTCCAGGAGACATTCCAGGAAACTTGGAACTGCAGCTTCCATGTGAGAAGGGAACAGATCTAATAAGAGGATACTATACATTCACGCAAACACAAACAGATCTTAGAAAGGGCTCTAAAATTCAGATCAAGGCAGAGACTTCACAAGCACATTCTCTTGAACTGAAAAAGTAAATAAAGCATATGATGTTGGGGGAAAGTAACAAATGTTTGCTGACAGAAAAATGTGCTCTCCCTGCTGCCTTACCAGCCCAGGATAACTTCTCCAAAGTCTGTACAGTACATAGAGGTTTTCCAGGAAAAAGAATGAGCATATGCAGAAGGACTAAGTGAAACATAACTACAGCTGAGTTGTAGTGTGCCAGCTGTGAAATTGAGAAATTTGAACTGAGATAAAGTGATACCTACGGAAAGGAAATGCCTCCTATTCATCCAATTTAATTTCATTTAATGGAGCCCATTAACAAGCCTCTCTGAGTTTAAGGCTGTAGTGGCAGATCAACCTTAAAACATCTCCTGAAACCTACCAATGTACTTTTTTCAGCTCCACAGGAGCACAAAGGCAACTCTATAAAAGCATCTGTCCACCTGCATGAACCTCTGCCACTCTTGACATTCACACAGCAAACCTGTTTTACTGCAAGCAGCAGGACCTGAACGAGCACTCACACATGCTGTACGACCCTATAATCTACCCTGATTAATTAAACGTGCTATCTTCTCTTTGATTTCTGTAGCAGGGCCTTGCTGATTTAAATACAGTGTCTGCATACAAGCAGGCATATATTGTGAGCATCAAAATTGTCACTTACTGGTAATCAGGAGGATAGATCAGAGAACCAGCTGTGAGCTTACTGGGTGTACAAGCACAGAGGTGACATAAAGTCCATGTTAAATAGTCCCTGTCAGCTCTTTACAGCAGCACTGGCTTCTTAGCACATTTTTCTAGATGCTATGTGAAAACAAGGCTTCAAAGAAAACTGCGAAGGATGGGAAGAGCCTTCTCAAGCAGTACGAAATGTTTGAGAAAAGCAGGCCAAGTTGCTGTGCCTGGGAAAATGAGCAAGGAGACAACTGAAAAGAACTGATGGAGATATCTAAGAGAAAGACTGAAGTTTGCAAATTGATTGGCCATACAGGCTAGCATTACTTTCAGAGACGAAAACAGGGGTACCCTACTCTTTTTGAGGATCAAAACATCGAGACACTTCTCAAAGCGCCACAGCCTCTGCCATTACCTCTAGCATGAGCACTGCAGAGAGCTAGAGCCTTACCTAGCCTTTGCTGAGCCCAGTTCACTGAAGAGAGGGACTCACACTGTTTTCACTCCTGCTAAATATTTAAATCCTTTTCATTACATTATTTGAATGTGCATAATTGTTGTTCTGACTTTTTCTAAGAGTGCAGGATCGGCTTCTCATCTGAAAATAGCTGTTGGCAGCATCTGGAAGATTTTAAAGTGGGTCTAACAAACATATGAATAAAGACAAAATAGTGATTCTTTGGTTTTAGACTTTGCTTCTCTCTGCAGTGAATTTTATGATTAAATTAGGTGCACTATAGACAAAATGCAAACATCATAAAAATACTAGTTCTGTGCTTTCACAGGCATCATTGCCATAAGAGTTTCATCTTCACAGATATCAGAGAAACAAAAAGTAAGAGTAATTTTTCATGCTTCTAAATTATGAGTTGTAGGGAATCTTGACAGCTCCCTCATAAAGTAGTCTTTTTGATTAAGCATTTATCAGTGTTGTCAATCAGTTTAAACTATAATCTCAATGACAAACAAAGTTCATCTTCTCCCTGTGTGCTGTAATGATTATGAGCTGGACAGACATACGACAGGACACTGAACACTCCTCACTTGCATTGGGAATGGATGGTCCATCAGCTTCAAGAAGATTGTGAGAACCTGTTAGACTCTTCTTACCGAAAGATACCTGGAGTTAAGTGTTGGTTTGGGTTGAATATAGGCCTTCCACAACTTCCAAAGTGGAGAAACATGGGTCTGTCTTAAATACTGAAAAGATGCGTGTGAGTATGGGCCTTCTACCGTATGTATCTGAATGGCCCTCACCTACTGATGGTTGCTCCTGTGTTTGTCTGACAGTGTTTGAAGGGCAGAGATGCAAAGCCCTAAATCAGCAGATCTGTTTGCTTTTGGCACTCTCAGATCCTTTTATTTTCTAAGTTAGCTGTGCAGGGTCTTGTCAGGCTGCCTTCCCACAAAAGATGGAAGGCTGAAGGGTGGCGTGGGATTAGAGATATTTTTAAAAACAATTCTCAAAATGCAATTTTTAATTGTCATTTTATCCATGTACAGGATGAGTAATTCCTGTGGTAAGTGTTTGTTAATAGTAAACTCTCATCTTAAAGAGAATATTCTTAGCCACAGATATTGGTATCAGAGGCATCCCAAGGCAGGTCCCATTTGTACCTCTGAAGTCCTTTCTAATCCTTGGTAATGATGCCACCAAAACTGAAAACTTGGAGCATAGGTTCACACTTCTTTTCAACAGTGCTTTGATGAACATGTGTCCGTGATGGTGGTTATAGGGCAGGGGAACAGCATTCATGCTTGATGGAGTACAGGTCTATCAGCTTCATAAGCTTGCTACAATTCTGCATCCCTAACCTTTTCTGGTGTCTCATTTTAATACTGTATTATGCACAAACCTGGGATTTTTGGAACACTTCCATGTAACTGTGGCAACTGTTTTGTCTTACAATGCATCTAGTCTGCCTACAGCTGACTTCCTAGCAGGTACTGGCGTGTTCCAGAATTTTCCAAAGGAAGATCCGAGACCTGATTCTGTCAGTACCTACGGAAATGCTTAGAAGCCTTTCCATGGGAAGCTGCAAATGCAGCAGCAGTCAGGTATGGACATCGTGACACCTGCCTTGGTACAAGTTCTTTGCCCGAGTGACCTGGCTGTAAACACAAGGTACCCTGGTCTTCTCACCCTGGGGGCAACAGCCTCGTGCTTAACCACGGATATAAAGTGTGCATATGCTCTATTGCATCAGAACACTGCAAACTTACACTCCAGGTTACCTTCCAGTAACTTGCTTGCATGTCAGTTTTCATAAACAAAACAGTAAACAGTAGTTGAGCTGAGAGATTCAAGGGCATTTTTCAGTAGGGACATGCTTGTATTTGAGATTTATGGCACCCTGCATAAAATCATGACTTAATGCTTATGCCATAGAAGTTTCAATTCCCGTGATAATCCAATCTTCTTCAAACCTAGTCAAGAGATGCCTTATTATACCTCTTGAAGTAGATCACAAAGCCTGAAATTCCCATTAGATTAATTAATGTTTTGAAGGCACGCTTCTAAGACACTTTGTGAGAGCTGAAGATGAGAAATAAATTTCATCATGACACCCACTCTGGTGCCGCCTTCCAAAATGCCCAAACCTTTCAGGGTAGCCCATCACTCATGTGCCATGAGCAAAACATTTATTAGATGCTCTGCATCCGTCCTTCCTGTCTTTACAGAATCTTCTCTTGAATCTCTCTGGACACAAATTCTATTACTATTTTTAAATTGTCTTTCAGAACTTGCTGGTCTTCCGAATTCTTCGGTAGTTATGCAAGTCTCTCTGAATTCCGGAAAGATTGTTTTAGTGTCATAGATACCAGAATTTCTTTTCAAATATAATTTTTAATCTGCACTTTAACAGTGAATTATTTTTATCAGCAGAAAATTAGGGTGTCATCCAGACAACATGCAGAAAACTAGGACATGAGAAACAACAGTGAGCAATAATTCTTTGTATAACTGTATAACTGCAAGATAAATATTTTGGGAATTTACTGCTTGTCATCTTGATTATTTGCAATATTGGTATGTCTGGAGCTGCTAGAAAGAAGTGAGAGAAAAATCTGTTGTGCTACGGTTTTGTCTGCCAGACTGAGCTGGTTAATTCCTTCATAGTAGCCATGTTTTGGATTTGCACTGAAAATTTTTTTTGCACTAAAAAAAAATTACACAGGGATGTCTAGAATCGTAGAATAGAAACATTGAGTGGTCTGGGTTGGAAGGGGCTTTAAAGTTTGTCTAGTTCCAATCCCATGAGACAGGCAGGGGTGCCCCCTACTAGATCAGGTTGCTCAGTGCTCCATCCAACATGGCCTTGAACACTTATAAGAATGGGGCATCCACAACTTCCCTGGGAAACCGGTTCCAGGGCCTCACCACCCTCACAGTAAAGAATTTCTTCTGAACATCTCAATTAAACCCACACTCTTCTAATTTAGAACCATTGTCCCTTGTCCTATTGCTATCTGTCCATAAAAAAAAGACCATACTGTGTGTCATCAGGCTCAGCATATAGAGCTGGGGGAAACAGGAGGAAGGGGGAGACATTTAGAGCGATGGTGTTTGTTTTCTGAAGTCGCTGTTATGCATGATGGAACCTGTCTTTCCTGGAGGTGGCTGAACACCTGTCTGACAATGGGAATTGGTGAATTAATACTTTGTTTTGTTTTGTTTGCGTGTGTGGATTTTGCTTTGTCTCTCAAACTGTTTTTATCTCAACACATGAGTTTTCTCAATTTTACACTTCTGGTTGTCTCCCCCATCCCGATGGAGGCAGTGAGTGAGTGGCTGCATGGAGCTGAGTTGCCAGCTGGGGGGTAAACCAGGACACAAATCTGCTGTCATTTAGAGTGACTTGCAACAGATGGAAAGGCAGACCCAACTTCCCACTCTTGTGATATGTTGCCAAGCACAAATATATATGACTTTTTTCCCCCTAGTGGATGTTTGTGTTTGAGAAATCAGGGGGGATGAAGCAGAAATTAATACCTCATTTCTTTTAGCTGTGCCAGCTGGACTAGAACAGACAATTTAAAAGGTTCTCTAGTGCTCTCTTGACTTCAGAGCTGCAATTTCCACCCCCACCCTCTGCCACCCCTCCCCCAAAAGCTAGAAGAAGGAATAAAAATCATTATTTGCTTTTTATATTTTGTACTACATCCCTTTGGACTGTCAAACATTACCTCTCTCTCTCTCTCGGGAAGGTCATCCAGTTTGCAAGGTGTGACACCAACTTCTGTAGCTGTGCACACCTCACTCATGCTCTGCTCCAGCTCTCTCTTGGGCCAGTTGCCCTTATGGCCCTCTTCAAAGAGAATTGTTTGTGACAGCTGTGTCTGAAAGCTTTTGCAGCTATTAAAAATATAACTCTGTGCCTTGATGCCCTGTAGTTTGTGCTCTGATTCCTTGAAAGGTCTGGTGATAAGTTTTGCTACCTCACATGGGGATGAGCAGTGACTGATGTCTCAGAGCTAAGTCAGCCTTTCACAAAAATTTCATTACTCTGGTTCACCAGGTCAAAAAGGCTTAGGAAATGAGACACTTAGAGAGCTGTGACAAAAGGAGCAGTGAATGAGCAGGAAATGAAAAGGGCTTCTTGCCTTCAGCAATTCCTGCTGCACTGACTCAGGAGGAGCCATCTGAGAAGGGACTTAAATTGTTCTGACGTCTCCATTATCAGGGAGAGGTGTAAATTCTTCACTGCAGCACCTCACCGAGGAAACACAGCCAGAGCCAGCAGGGTCAGGTTGTCAAAGGGAGCAGATTATGTCACACTCCATGGTCGGCATGTACCTACTGTTCCTCCTCCTTGCTGTCCTGGGATTTTGTTCCTTTGCCCTTCCTCTGTTGTATTTAGAAGGAAATACTTTGGTCTTCATGTATTAAGTATTTGGTGATCCATATGTGAGTTGTAGCACATACTTTACTGTAAACATAAATGATATTCAGTTGTCTTGTGTAAAGATACATGACTCTTCCATGTAACATTTTGGTTGTCTGATTAAATGATCTCTGAGCCAATTAAATTATGACAGATGTGAGATTATTATATTCCAGAGACTGCTTGCAGTCTGCTGGGTACATATTGAAAGAGGGGAAATTTAGGTTAGATAATAGGAATACAATTTTTACTATGAGGATGGTTAGATAATGGAACAGGTTGCCCAGGAGGTTGTTGATGCCCCACTCACAGTGTTTAAAGCCAGGTTGGACAAGGCCTTTAGCAACCTGGTCTGGTGGGAGTTGTCCCTGCCCATGGCAGAGGGTGTTGAGAGTAGATGATCTTTAAGATCCATTCCAATCCCTTAACATGCTATGACTCTATGATTCCATGTTGACTGCAGGGGAGAGAAGGGAAGAGAACAAACCAGACGACACAGGACAACGTAGTTCTAAGTCAGGAGCTGTAAACTGTGGAGAGCTAGAGCTAAATGATGCTGAATCCTCAGGAGACTGGAACAGGGAAGTGTCAAGGGGTAAAGTCCTACTAAATCAGTTTGCTGGCTTCAAATAATGGGTTGGTTCAGTGCATTTGAGAGTGATAATTCAAGCTTACTCACCTCCATTTTGCCTATGTAGCACTTATCCCATTCTTTCTATATAAGCAAAACTAACAAATACACTATTTTAGCTGCTTTTATGTTTTGCTGCCAAAAGATAGGACCCACAATTTTCAATTAGCATAGTGTTGCTGGGGCGGTACCACACATCTACAGGGGGGCAAAAATTATGTTACAACCCACATTAGCTATCATGATTGAAGATTTTCAGCTGTTCTCTGTTGCAGTGGCTGGCTCAACTGAGAAGTCTAGAAAACAGGATAGACTTCAGAAAGATGCATGAAGGGGTCTGAGTAGCTTCCCCTCTGTCATAGACATGAGCCAGTGCTGCCTCAGATGGCTAATAATGGAAATTTTGCCAGACTCTTTTCTGAATTGCTCTTTTCTGTATGGAGACATAAATCCATTCTTGTATTCCTTTCACAGCTTCACTCAGTGGAAGGTTTCTGTTTGATCCACACTTCATCCCACTCCACTCTGCAACACCAACTCAGTCATCTCCTTGAAAAGAGGGAGATTGCTGTGTGCTGAGGAAGAGGGCTTATCTCACCACACCACACATGAGGAACGCCAGTCTCCTCCCAAAATACCTTTTGGAGCTTCATGCTGGCTCTGGTTTGTCAGGGAAGAGGAATCCATCCACTATGAATGCCTTCAGCAGATATCTTATGCCGGAGAAACACCACACATTAACTTAGCTACCTTCCTCTTTCTTTTCCATCCAAGCTGCCACTCAGTTTAATACCTTCCTTCATGACATGAACCCAAGTACATCTGCTGTGTGGGAAGGGATGCATGCTGACTACAAATTAACTGTTTAAGAGGCCATCAACAGGTCCTCTCTGAAAAGTTTCTTATTAGGCAGCTCTTTACTTTATTTGGGAGAAAGGACAGTGGAGGGGATGGAGAAATTCTCATCTGTGCTATGAAGCTAGTGGAGCAAAAAAAGACACGATGGGAAAGCACAAATGATTTTGCAACATTTGTTTGAAAATACTGTGGGAAGGCATGACTTAAAGACTTCTCATGCGGTGATATTACAGACACAGAGTATAGGATGAAAATGAAAAGTATATCTCTGTATCAGGTGATGAGAAGCCTAAGTACAATACAGCATGAAGGACTGGTAGTACCCATTGAGTGGTAAGCAAGATCTTGCCCTGGTACAGAGCAGAGCAGACTATTCTGCAAAAGTAGAACCAATGCAACAGTTGAAAAAGTAAAAGGCAGAATCTTTAGAAACATTCAGTGATATCCTCTGTAGATTCCTCTGAGTCCCTATAGAACTACTAAACGCCGAAAAACAAATCCCAGAGAAAGGCAGAGGCACGTCTACTGCTCACCTATTAAGAAACTTTTTTTTTTTTGTCATTGCATGTCCTTAAATCATTAAGTTAACAGACAGACTTTGCGCTTTTTAGCTCTTTGAAAGGATCTGTGCTGGAATTCATGTTATCCCACATGTTCATATGTCATCAGGAAAAATGAAGTAATGAAATTTTCTGATGATACTCTATTATTTAAGGCAATAAAATGTAATTCAACTGTGAGGAGTTGCAGATGTCTCACAATACCAAGTGATTGTGAGAAAAATGGCAGATGAGATGCTGATAAATATGAAGTATTGCACATGGAAATAAACATTCTTAACCATGCATAACAGTGATGGGCTCTAAATTAGCTATTAGCAAGCAGGAAAAAATATCTTCAAGTTAACGTTTACAATTTCAATAAAATCTCAATGTCATGCTCAGGAGCCATCAAGAAATAAATAAAACATTAAGAATTCTTAAGAAAGGAACAGCGAACAAACAGAACAATAATCCTCTGTCACTGCATGATCATACTGTGAATGTTATGTGCTGTTCTGATTCTTTCCTCCTCCAAGAAAATGGAAGTAGAATATATAGAGAGAGAAAGGCAAGAGAAGTCAAAGCTTCATGATGTTTCCTGTCACTGGTCACGAGAATGAAGAGGTCAGTGCCTGCCCCTCCTCTTCCCCTCACAAGGGAATTGTAGACTACAATGAGGTCTCCACTCAGTCTCCTCTTCTCCAGGCTGAACAGACCAAGTGACCTCGGCCACTCCTCATGTGATTCCTCTCCAGACCTTCACCATCTTCACGGCCATCCTCTGGATGCCCTCTAAGAGATCATTGTCTTTTTTATATTGTGGTTCCCAAAATTGCAAATATTAGTTATTTATATGAGAAAAGGTTAAAGAGCTCAAAATGTTTTCATCTTTGAAAGAAAAGGCCAAGAAAGGAGCCTGCGTATCTTCATCTGCACACAGTCGTGAATGGCATGTAGCAGTGACTAGGAATTAATACCTATTATTTCTCACAACAAAATATATAAAGGTGAATTGATTAAATTATCAGGCAGCTGTTTAAAACTTTAAAGGAGATGGTGGTGGAGATTATAAAGTTAAGAATTTATCCATGGATTAATCATTACATGATCTTGTGGCTGCCTGAAGTTTATATTGATTCAGAAACTAATTAGATCAGTTAGTAAGACTACTAAGCCTTCTTGTTATTATCTCTGGCTCAGGAAGTATCCCCTCACACATGCACTCTTTTTATGGCACTTTCCTAAACCTCTTTTACCAGCCCAGACTGGGGATAGGATACAGAATTAGCTGAGATTCTTGCTGAAGATACTGTGGTCAAACCCTCCCAGCATACCCTGTGGTTTTTCTTGAAGGAACTCACCTTGGGGAAAGGTGTTCATACCTGGGAGCTGGAGGATGGCCACTTTGGGAGGGTGCTGCTCAGAGACACATCCAACTCCCGCGGGAGCTCACAAGTGGGTGGGCTGGGGATTAGGACCACAGCACCCATGTGTTCAGAAGACGCCTCTGTAATGGTGCATCTTCAGTCAGCATAATTAATGCCATTAACTTCAAAGAAACTATGCAGGCTGCTCTACAAGGCAGTCTGGGCAGCTGAATGAAAGAGGTAAAGCTGTGTCTGTTTCTTTCTGTATTGTGTATTCACGTTTCCCACTAACACAGAAACTTGAAGCTGTATTTCCAATAAATTTCAGCTTGTATCAATCACAGCTAACATTACCCTGTACCCCTGTGATTAATTCAGGCACACACACTTAATTGTCTTGGAGGTTCCATTCATTGCACAGTAACTTATGGCCTGAATTTCAGGAAGCCCAAGCCATACACTGGAGTCAGAAAGAACTGCAATTGCTTCACCACTTGCAGAGTTGGGCAGTTTATGCAGCCTGGTTTCCAAACACCTTTGTCATTCCCTAGAGCACTTCCTCTGTCATCTACCTTCGCAAATTTTTCATGATAACTGTTAGGAAGATGAGCACATTGAGTTAATTAGGAATCAGATATATTTTAAAAGCACAGTATCATTTTCAATGATAAAATAATAAATCTGTGTTACACTTGAAACAAAGGCAATTGCCTTAACGGTTATTGCTGCTATTTAGAGCCTTGTATTCCCTCCATACAGCATGAATACATTACATCTGCAGGATTAATAAGCAATATAAAGTCCCAGTGTAAGAGAAGATCTCAGCCTGAGTATTCTTTGAGTGTTTTACAGGCAGTACAGGCAGTTTGGTTCTCGGGTACCTGCACAGCTCAGCCTCAGGAACAGCTTAAGTGTGCTCTTCTTGTGTCAGTGTCACCCTAAAGCTGAGACATGGTCTTCCAGGTACTTCAATAGTCACTTCTAAGAGGTGTCCTTCTTTGATTTCCCAGTTGAAAGTTCTGTATCCAGCTCTCTTTCCTCCAGTTGTTTGCTCTTGCTGGACTTTGCTCCCCATAGCTGTGGTGCTAAGAAACCAATTAATGTTGGTATCTCCCAGTCCATTCTTCAGGATGACCTTTTTTGGTTCACCCTTTTTGCCAAAACATTTTCCATAGAAATTGCTTCCCCTCTGAAAGACCAGCACACCTTTCAGACACTCTGGTTTTGTAGGCACAGGCCCATCTTCAACAGAAATGCCTCTCTTTCCCCCTGCCTCAAAGTATAACTGGCATTTAGCTACACTCATGCATTTTTCACAAAGTGCTCTGTTGCCCCAGTCCTGAGTGTTTGTTGACCTTCCTGCTAACCTTTGTCATGCCTGTGGTTTACCAGAAGTGATTTTATATCTACTTGCAGATCACTGATGAGAATGCTGAGTACCTGGGGCAGATCCATGAGGAAGATACTCCCATTCAGCGACCTCCCTGCTGACAGAAGCTTGAAGTCTGTCAACAAGCTAATTATTTTTCCTGTCAGCCTGTGTCTTTTTTTCCTTGTAATTCTGTTTTTTTAATCAGAGTATTATGGGGAGTTCCTATATCAAAAGCCTTTACACAGTGTAAGACTGTTATATCAATGCAGTTCTCTTTAATCATTCAATATCATCTTATTGAAGAATGAAATCATATTTGTTTGACAAGATTTGTGTTATTCAGAACATTTTGATAAAAACGCTAACTATATTCCTATAATTTAGTTCGTGGCTGTTTTGTTTTTTTTTAATCAAACCATTATATTACCTTTTCCGGTATTTTAACTGCAATTTACATCAGGTTGGACCATGAAAAAATGCTCCATGAATGGAGAACATAGGAAGTTCTCCTCTCCCACCCATCATTAGGCATTTTGTTCTGCACAGTGTTGCCCAAGGTGATCCCAATCCATACATAAGAACTGAGAAATTTTTGAAATATAGCCTACTAATAATACACAAATTATTCCTCCCCCAAAGTAGGCAAAGACAGATGGAAGAATAACTTTTTTTTCTTTCTTAAGATGAAGTACAGAGCACTGAAATGATAAAATGTTGGATACATTCTATTTGGAAGTTGCCAAGAAAATCCCAAAATTGAATTACTAATGAATAATGTTTAGTCCTATTTGTGTAGTTAAATGTATTATTATAGAACAGTTTCTTGGAAGAGACCCTGCTTTCACTCAAATATTTATTTTTCATAGCTCAAACCTTTTCAATAACTCTGCTTATCTGCTTTTTTTCAAAGCAAAAACTCTAGGCATTCCTGGACCTCTTGACTGTTCTAAATTTTAAGAAAAATATGCCTTTGATAAGCCAAGAGTTTAAGCATTCTATTGAATTTTATTTTGGTGTCCTATTGGGAAATATGACTTTTTTCCCCCACAAATTTACTTGAAGGTGCCTGGTCAGTAATGGTGCATGTTGCACTAGAGGCTTCCTTTGAGGCTCAGTTCCCTGGGGATCTGCATGGACTGGGTCCCAGACATCTTGCAGAGCTTGAATGAGTGACCCTGCTGGAATATTGGTTGCTGCGGGAGAGTATTGGGATCAGCTGGGCCAGCCTTGAAAAGCTGGATGAGCCCCTGAAGTGCAGTGATGTCACCATCTGGGGGAAGCCCAAATGGCATTTTTACTGGTTGACAGCTGTGGCCATGGTCAGAGCTGAGCTTATTCCCACAGTTGCAATCACGAACATAATAAGATAGGGCAGTGTGACTCCTGTACCACCTTCTCTCTCCTAGGACCCTGGTTTTGACCGGGGAATTCTGACCCTGGAGTCTGTCAGGTGGGACTAATCATTACTCATCTTAGAGGCTGATAAGGGCTTTCAGAAAGTCAGAGCCTGACATTTCAGCCTGCACCACAGCTACTTTTTCTTCATTTCCTCCCAACCAGAGAGAGTCAACAGGCCACCACAGTGCGTGACAACCCTCCATATGTGCTGAAAGCACAGGCACGCAATGTGGTACAGGAACAGTAAGTGTTTTATTCAGTATGAAGTACTTTGCTGCTGAGATGTTGATGTGTCCAGGTCACTACGTGCCTTGTTACTTCTTCGCTCAATGCCTTCTCTCCTTCCACAACAGTGAGTTGTGAGAGAAGAAGGAAAGCAAGCTGACTACATACAACAGTTATACAACTATATCACAGCCTAACCCTGCCTAGTCAAGACCATGGGCACATTTCAGCAGGAAAAGTGGGAACAGCTCATATCAGCCCTTGCACAGTTGCTCTTCTGCACTCTTCTGCTTTCCCTTCTTCCCTCTTGTACACTGTACCCAACTTCTGCGATGATCTGTCTCAGCATGCCTATCCACACCACTGACTGCCACTACTGCCATACTAAGTCCACCTCCCACAGCAGATCAGATTTGGCCGAAGCTTGGCTAAAATGCAGAGTGTAAAAAAACACATTGCTACTCAATGCCTCTTCTGAGCATGTGTTTCAGAACTGTCATGTCAGGTTATAGATCTGGAGACGAGGGGAAGAGGCTGCTAGGAGTGGTGACCATTTACGCTGGTTATCATTTACACTAGACCTTTACAGCTGATCTAGTATATGATTTCAATAGCAATAATTTACTTCCTTCCTCTTCTTAGAAGGAACCATCTCATTTCTTCAGGTCAATGATATTTATTCTCCCAATGATCATAAAAAAGGAGGATGTGGCAAATTACACATCAGTGAGCTTAAGAAATTATTTGAATTAAATGATGAACTGTTTAGAAAGTACCTGAAAGATAGTTAAGGAGGCAGTGGGGATTTGTAAGGAACAAACTGTATAAAAATAATCCAATTTTTCTCTGCAGCAGAAGAGCAGATGTGGAACTAATCTATAGAACTTCACTTTGGGAATTACTCTTTTGATTTGATCTCACGTAACATTCTTATAAACCAGCAAAAGAAATACAGTCTGGATGAAATCACTAGATGGTGTACACAAAACATGTTCAGTATCTCTACTGAGAACTAGTTCAATAGCAAAATACAAAGAGGCAGCAAGGGCTCTTTCAGAGGTGTTTCTGTTCTGATTCTACTCGGTGATTGCATTGGTGATCCCAATCACACACTTACAGATGACACAAAGCTAGGTTGAAACATGCGTTTCAAGTTCAAACTTATCTTGGCAAAATTGAGAAAAGGCATAAAACCCAAAAGCAACAGCAAGGAAATGTTCTAAGAGATGAGTGCTCAACTGTATGGGCACAGTACATTTAACAAGTAGCTAGGTTGCTGTTTTTGGAGAAGGACCTGTAGGATTGTAATAGATCACGAGCAGAAGACAGCAATGTTGTACTGTTATGAAAAAGGCAAACAGCGTACCATGATGTATAAACACACGTGGAGTTGGCAAAACACCTAATGTATCAGTAAGAAATGAGTAGGAATATCTTGTCCAGTTTTGGGCACTGTGGTTCAATGAAGATGGAAGCCAACTGGGGAGTATCAGACGAAGAGCAATGCGAGTGCATCTGTACTGTGGAACTATTTTACCCTCTAAAATTGGCTGTAGGCAGACAGCTCCTTGGCCTGAGCTAACTCATCAGGTATGTTCTGCAGCTCCTCAGGAGAGTGCTAGCTCTCCCAGGTCAAACTGGGCCAGTGACTGGTTGTCATGACCTAAAGGGTTATTCAGCCTGTGGGTAGAAATCAACACTGTGGTCTTGCCGGACTTTTTAATACACAAAAACACAGAGTCTTTATCTTCTAAATTTCTGTATTTTGTTATAGATCACCACAAATGCAACACAAAAATCACCATTAGCAATTATACATATTGCAAACAAAGTTATATAGATCTCAGGCCATTAAAAATTACTATCAGCAATCAATATAGCATCAATCAATGGTATAGCAACAATCAATTGTACACCAACAAGTAGCCAACAACCACTTAACAGCAACAACTAAGAGGTGAATATACTATTACAGGTTACTACAAACTCATCATTAGTGAAGCAAGTGTAGAACCACATATGTTTATTGCAGATTACTTATATAGATGTGTAATACCAGTATTAAGTGAATTAGACTGCAGAAGGGGCCCAACAATCGCAGAGGTGAGAGGACAAACCAAACTGACTCCAAAAGTGGGCCCAAAGGGTGGCTTATAAAGTAACAGAGAGACTCTCACTTCAGAGATTATCTCACATCACAGAGCTTGCAATCAGTCGGCTTGGTCTCCAGTCAGAGCCCAAGATCTTGTAAAGAGTTCACGTGGAGAATTCAACCAAGAAGAAAAAGTGTGGACTGCATGCATTGTTCTCTGTTGTTTTACCCATTTTGGATGAAAATCAGGTCCTTTTCATATCGCTGAGATTTGAGTCGGCATAGACATCATCACTTCAAGCAGCCAGCAGATACTGTAAACTTTGATTTTTCACATGTAACAGATGATAGATGATGTTTTCTGTCTTTTTTGGAGCTATTATTTTTTTTCCAGACTCTTTTCCACCCTTTCAAATTATAAGCGGTCATTATAGTCCCTTATTTTTACACTTACTGGTGGTATCTCAGAATGTCTATTGTTTCTAGGTACCCTGAATATACTTAAAAGAGACCAGCTGCTGTGCTTTTCAAGGATGTTCTTGGTTCCCATGCCTGGTTCCCAGGTTCACAGCTCCCAGGCTGGCAGCAATTTTCTCTGTCAATGTATTTCAGAAGACATTTTCTTCTGTTCAGGAATTTTCCCCCTCTAATTGTGTGGCATTTGAGGTGGCTCACGTTAGTCGTTTTACACCTACTTCCCAGAAATACTCTCTGATGTAGTTTCAATTATAAAAATGGATAAAATCTATGTTTTTATGACTTTCATCCTGATCTGAAATGCCTGGCATCACCATTTAAGGACAGATTTTGTTGGTTCACACTGGTCAGACTTGTTGAAATAAATGCTTCCTGGAATAGTTTTGGGGCTATTATCCTTAGTGTTGTCTTTCATCCTCAGATGAATATGTGGATTTCATTCAATTTGATCTGAAAGTGGGGAGAGTTTGAGACTCACTGGTGTATTGAGAAACACACATCAACAGACTTCGTATTGAGGTCTTAAATCATGTCCAGAGTCAACTGTTGTGGAGAACTTGGACCAAAAAGGCTAAGATCAAAGGTTTTCATATTTAAATGTCTACTGTGTGTTTTGAATGCCAACATCAGGCATTTAAGCTATATCTGAGTATACAGATTTCTTTGGTAATTGTAATTCTGAGTGAGTTGTCCTATGTTATACTGAGTCAGCTCTTTAAATTGGTTTGGAGTCTATCACAGAAGAGAGAGCCCTTCAGCTTCACGCAGGACAAAATGCTTTCTCGGGGGAACATATGTATGTGTAGTAGGAGTCCCTTACAAAAGTGAGGCTCCTCTTGCTGTTGTGGGCTTTTTGCTTCAGAGTCGAGGTAAGAAAAAGCTGGCTCCTCATGAAGTGTCTGCTTTTAAAAAGCTCAGAGGGGGTGCTCTAAGAGAGCGGGGGATCCATCCTATTAATGTGCCAATAAGCTTTCAAATAATGAGGAGCACCTATATGGGTCTGTTCCTTGACCACTACTCTTGTAAGTGAGAAGGTTTTTAATCTGAATGACACAGTGCTTCAGCTATCTCCCAAAGGATACCATGTAGCACAATGACATTTTCCTTCTTGTGTTGCTCAAGAAAGGCTCTAGTTTTTCCCTTGTTCCATGGGGAGACACACAGACCCTGAGGGGTAGCTGGAACTAACTTTTGTCAAGATTGCCTGATCTTTGCATCACTGCTTCCTGTAATGCTTTGGAAAATGTAGCCTGGGCCTCCAGGATTCCACAAGAGTGGGCAACCCTGGGAACACAGTGTTTAAAAAACTTGTTTAAAATCTATACCAGGCAACATTCTAAAGTTGCAGATGCTGAACTGCACAGTGCAATCTCATGTCAGCACTTTCCTAGCCATCCTGTTGCAATACCTGACCACCCTTTCAGTAAAGAAATTATTCCTAATATTCAACTTGAACCTTCCCTCGTGTGACTTGTAGCCATTCCCTCTTGTCCTGTTGCTTTGTTAGTTGGGAGAAGAGACCAAATCCCACCTTGCTACAACCTCCTTTCAGGAAGTTGTAGAAGTTGATAAGGGCTCTCCTGAGCCTCCTTTTCTGCAGGCTAAACAACCCCAGCAGCTTCAACCATTCCCCATAAGACTTGCACTAATCCATTTCTAACATTTCTTTGCTGCAGCATGCTTAGTCTTTGTGTGTAAGATATTTTCAGGAAGGAGAAGTCTCTTTGCACGTAAATTAGAGTTTGGGAGGAAAGCTGGATGGTAAAAAGCTTCTCCTTTAGCGTTCCTAACAGACAAAACTCTGAGAACCTAGTGTGTCCATTAATTTCCCAAATGAATGAACTTTTCTAAATAGCCACTTCTGAAAAATTTGATGTATTTTTTTTTTGTGGTATCTGGATAGCAAAAGATTTCTGACCACATGAATACACCAGCAAATCTGATCTGTGAGAGTGGTCTCACCTGTATGACTGTATCTCAATGTACCCTGAATTTCCTGCATAAAATAATTTGAAGCAAGTGGTGACAGCTGTGGCATCTAGGAAAACCCATTCCAAAGTTACAGTGAAAATGGCAGACAGATGCCATAAATGTTGTGCAGGAGAAACAGAACTCTGTTGACAAAAAGCAATTCATCCAGTAGTTCTTCAGAGGTGCATTATAAGTCAGACTGTGTTATAGAGCTATCCCAGCAGTCCTTAACAAATCATGAAAAAAAAAAGAAAGAGGAAGGAAAAGAGCATAAAAAGGCATATGTACAACACCTGAGACTGCTTGAGAAAGATTGACAGTGATAATGTATTTATGACATCAGCTTCCCTCAGGTTTGCATCCTACATCCAGCAAAAATGCAGTTTTGAATCCAAATGCACTGAGTTCCAAAGAACAAGCAGTCATCCAACTTTAGACACACTGCATTCTAGAAATGCAAGAACAGGCCATTAAGAATAATGATGATGCAGACAGGCAGAGTATAAGAATATTATTCCTCTCCACTGTCCCTACAAATTTATTCTGTGGGAGTTGTTTTGTTGAATTGGTTGGCTCAAAATCCCAGTGGAGCCCTCATAACAAAATAACAATAATCTATTTTTTTCCCCTGGTGTCATCCTTATATGGTCATTTAACTTCTCTGAGAGGAAAAAAAAGCTTGAAAATATGAGTAAAAGCTTGGAAGTGGTTAGAGTACGCAATATAAAATTTCACCACAACTTGTTGCACTTCTAATTGAAAATGTTTACCTTTCCCTTCCTTTCCAAGGACAGTAAAAGCAGAAGAGTGGGTTAGAGTCCCAGAGAAAATTGTGCTCAGCTAGATTCACTACAACAGTTCAATCTTCCTCCAGGGGTGGTTAAATGGGCCAAATGGGAAAACAACTTTTAGATTTGTTTTCCAGTGAGTTACTCCAGTCTTACTGCCTGCTATTATGGTATACAACATATTGCTGCTAGAGTCCCTGAGTGACAGATGCTTGATAAATATTTTGCAGTCTTCGGCCCAAGATAAAAGTCTTCAAAGAATACAGCTCTGAGCAAAGAACCATAGAAACAGAGTTCAACTTCTCGACAATAAATCCTGATCTAATAAAATGCTCTGATAAATTAGATATACTGGCAAGATTTAATCAATTTCTGTACATGCCTCTGTTCTCCCCCTTTTGAAAGCATGTGTTAACAGTCTAAATGAGTTTCTGTCTTTCAGTCTTTCCAAAAAGATGCATGGAAAACAAAGTTGGTATGCCATAGGACTGTCAAAATTGCACTCCTTCTCTAAAAACTCACAGGACACTGAGAGCTCATCTATTCCCAGTGCTTATGCACTCTCTAAGTTGCATTGTACTTGGAAATACCAAGTCTCACCAAAATATTAAAGGCAAACAGTGGGTCTAATGCTACCTATGTGGTAGTCACTGGGAATTTTGTTACTGTCTTTAGCAACCCCTTCAGGGTTTTAGAGTATTCCACACATTGCAGAGGGTGTTAACATGTACCCAGGATTGATTTACTCTGCGCTGCAAATTTTTTTCCAAATGTGACATTGTGATTATAGGGTAGAATTGAACTTCTGGCCACTTACACAAATAAGAAATTTTGGCTTCTATTTCTGGATTCTGGTAAATTTATATATATATATATATATGCAGAGAGAGAGAGAGAAAAGATGCTGAATAAGCATAACTAGAAAGGAGCACCTACCTTCCACACAAGGCAGAAGAGGTGAGCAATTTACAATGAGCAGTTTTTCTCCAGCCCTCCATATTTTCCAGCTAAGTATTTTCTTTTATAGTATTCTTGCAGTGTTAAGTAAAAGTTAACTGTGACTGAGGTGTATGTCATAGTCCTGTGAAAACAGGTTGAAAATGTGGGACATGAGAAGAAACAGGTGATGGGGAAGGGTATTTATTTAGTGGTATTGGCAAACAATAAGCAAAGATACTTGTGGCAGGGATTAAAGTCAACCTCCAAGCTACAAGACATGTAAGGAGGCACTGAACCAGGATGTCATAGCAGATTTCAAAGGTGCAACTGTCAGGGAGCACGAGGGAGCTCACAAAACCATGGGACATAGGATCCCAAGGAGGGGGAGAAGGGGAGTGCTGTTTGAATGATGCCAAGGAGCCACTCAGACTTGCTGAATGAATTGAAATCCCCATAGCTGAGATGGCTGATGGAGAAACAGACAAAACAGCAAACAGAAAAAAAGTGAAAGAATTAGGCTGTTAGGGAAAAAGGCAGTAACAGGAACAGCAGGCATGTGGGTTGGAACAAAAAAGTAGTTAATGACACTAGAAAAGGGGAAGAAAAGGCAAATCCTTAAATATATTGCTCTTCCTGTCTGGTTTGCACACATTACCTATTTCTTAGGGAAAGACCTTCCAGCACCTGTTCTTATTAAAGGCTATAGACTTCTTGTAACAAGCAAAAGTCTATTAACGTTAATCACTACTTCTCCACATGGGCAAATAATGCTTTGTAAATGTCAAACACTATATTAAATAGCCATGTTAAAAACTCTAGGCAAAGAAATATTCACACAGGAGAGACTGTGCAGATGCAGACTGAAGCATTTATAAACCTTGCAACAACCTACACAAGCCCAAAAGCATTTCTGCTGATTATTTGAGTGATAATTTCCAAGGATATTGGCCAATATCCTTCCTTCATTTTCTTTTGGGGACATTTGATAAATCTCTCTGTTTTTGAGCTGTGGCAAGAACTGAGTTTTTTCATTTCCATTGTCTCCAGTAATTTCCTCTTCCTTCAATCTTCCATCACTCCCATGAAGATCATGACGACAATGCTACTTTTTCTCGGCAGAAAACAAGTCTGCCACATCATGATGCAGTGAGAAAGTCCATATGCATTCTTTTGAAAACCATCGAAGCCCAAAAATACGACTTTAACAAACTTTGGTCTCTTACTGCGTGACCCCACAGGCACCTGTGGACCACCACACACTTGACCATAGTCTCACTGGCGTGTTTCTGTGCTTGTCTCTGACCATGCTCATCCCAGCACCCTGGAGTCAGCACTTGGGGGTGTCTCACCCAGGTGCCTGGCCAGGGCACAGAGCTGTGACATTCCTCTCCTGAAAGCCTTCCCTGGGTAGTTAATACACAGAATGCTTTACACAGAAAAGGCAATTGTAATTTCCATTTATATTCCTTTCTGGCTACAGCTAAGTTGCATTGGTACCCTCTGTTGTATCCCCAGGTTGTCCACTCACTTAGGTAGGTAATAGTGCAGTGATAGCACAGGTACCCAGGCAGTGGGAGATCAGTGCATCTTCTCCTTCACCTAATGCTGTATGTCTCTGTGAAAACCTTTTAGACAGCAATTGAAGAGGTTTTAGATAGTGCACAGTACAGCTATTTTGCAAAGTATTGCATGTTTAATGAACAGGAAAAAAAGAGGTGACAATTTATTAAAAACTTCTATCAGGTGATGGATGTACTCTCAGATTACACAAAGCAAAACTCCAACGAGAAAAACAAACAAGAGTTGTCAAAGGACTTCCATAAGAAGTGTGAGTTAGAGTGCTAATACTTTTTTTTTGTAGTTTGAGCAACACAAATTATGATGCAGGTGTAAAAAAGAGTGTCTAATCCTTGCTTAAGTGGAGATCGAGCACAGTTAAACAGCAGCTGCCCCTTTATCTTTGAAAAGATACCTCTAAGCCCACTGAAGAGTAGCAATGCTGAAGGATTTTTTTGGTTCATATGTTTAGATTTTGAATTGTGCTCGGTATCAGCTCAGTGGAAATGATTGCCTGACCTTAAAGAATGATTCAGCTCCAAATGGCAGACTGCTGATGGGTCACTGCAGGAATCAAAGCTACCTAATTCATGATTAATCACAGTTCTTTTGTTTCTTATTTTCTCTGGTTTATTTGTTTTAAATAATGAAAAGATCTGCAGATTTCTGATTCTTGTCTTTCCCTCCTGTGTCCTCCTCAGTTACAACCCCAGGGTATCTCTTTTTGGTCATATCTCCCTCCTCATCTCACCCAGTGTGACTTAGAAAAATTATCATAGATATAGATAGAGGCAAACTCATCTCGGAAATCACTGGGCATATTTCTCTTTTAAGTTAGTTTCTCCTTTTAAAGTACTGGGAACTGCCACTAGTTGAGAGTTTCATCTCACCAGAGATAGGCTTTTACATTTTAGTGTATTGAAATTGTCACCCTGGCCTCCCTTTACGGTCAATGAAGAGGAAGAGTCATCTCTACAGTGTGATTCATCTCTGTCCAAAGAAGAATGAATCCAGTCTGTAAATGTCTGTTTCTTCCCACTAGCCAGTAAGGGACCCTGGGATCAAGCACTCATACAGCGTTCCAGTTTTGTCTGGTGTAACTCCAGCAGGCGATGACTCTAAGCCCAAATATTAACTCAGACTGTTAAAATAGATGGACTAGTCTAGACATGTGAACACAAACTACCCCATTCCTTTTTATGCCAGTCTTGGCTACTATCTGCATCACACACAAGGTGTGCTCTGGACCGTGGACTTTTTCCAAGGCAAGGAGTGAAATGCCTGGGCACATTCAATTATATTAGCCGGGCCCGGACTCTTACCTTTGCTGACCATATGGATCGACATGAGCAGCGCTGAACATGCACAGTCCTACACAACATATATAGAATTCATTTTCTGAGCCCCCTCTATATCATGTCATTAACAAGGCCACAGCACTTTCACCAAGCTGTGTCGGTTGAAATGTCGCTTTTATTCAGCATGCACTGTGTTAACATGAGGAGAGCAACACGAAACAAAGTCCTGTTTTTGTAACCAAGTAGAACCAAGTTCCTGTTTCTAGTCCTTCTCTAACCAAAAGAAAGAGCATTTATGAGTTTTGGCCTCATGCTACTTTAATTCCTAATATATTATTTAATATAAATATTTAAATTAAAATATTTAAGCAGATAAATTAACGTTGGAACAATACATTGGTGAATTGAAACAAAAAAGGGAAGAGTTGTTACATATGTGATGTTGTCTTCTGAAGAACTTGGTGACTGATTAGCTGAGGGCTCTTCTAAACAACAGCCTGAATAACAGCTGAGATCCTTTGGGAAGCCCTGACTCTGGGTTTAAGTGGTGCACACGCCAGAAAACTCACCCCATGTGACAACGAAGGGTGCGGTTCGGAGCATCTGTCATTTTCTCTTCCTTCCCCCATAAAAATCTGTGAGGCAGTTTCATCTGCAGTGCAAAGGGCATGTAAATCAGCACGCTCAGCTGGTGTTGACTGGGGAGAAGGTGCTCATAATTACGATAGGAAGTTATGCCAACTGGCACCCATTCATTGTGCTAACATCTCCTACGTAAGGAGAGGCTGTTTATCATAAGGATAGCATGTAAAACAGGACAGCCTTTCTGTGGTTGAAGGAGTGCCAGGGAATAATAATAGTTTTTAAAAAGTGAACACTGTTACAGCTTTATTCTTATAATCCAAGTACAGAACTAACAGATCAACTGGCACGATGTCTGGCATGAACTTGTTGCAAACACAGGAGGGGCTGTTTGCTGGTTCGTCTGCTTAAGTATGGTCTTCAGAGTCATATAATGGACAGAACGACTGTGAGAACTACTAAATACTTTTTGAAAAGAGGGACTGAAGAATGAAATAACAAATCAAGGGTTGCCCTGTATTAGTTGAGCCATGGGGTGAGGTTTGCTGATTATCTTTGCCTGCCCCTAGACAGATCTATTAATCTTCTACTTCAATAGCTATTGAGCACACACTAAATTTACAATAGAACAAATTACTTTTGGGAAGGATATTGACTTCAAGGGAGAGAGAAGTAGGATGAAAGGAAAGGAAAGACATCCTGTGTAACACTAGGGAGTTTGTATTCTGCAAGTATTAATAAGTAAACAGAAGCTCTGGGTTTCTTTAAAGAAACTGGTGGGATGAAGTTTAGGAAATATAAATATCCTGCAAAGAGAACTTGCTCCATTATACATGGCAATCAAAAGTTGTTGACACAGTGCCTGACAAATAAAAAGTACAGAATCAGACAGAATCACAGAATGTGCGGACTTGGAAGGGAGCCACAAGGATCACTGAGTCCAACTCTTAGCCCTGCACAGGACCATCCCCAAGAGCCACACCATATGTCTGAGAGTATTGTCCAAATGCTTTTTGAACTCTGTCAGGCTTGGTGCTGTGACCACTGCCCTGGGGAGCCTGTTCCAGTGCTCAAACACCCTGTCGGTGAAAAACTTTGTCTAATATCCAACCTAAAACCTCCCCTGACACAAATTCCGGCTGTTCCCTCAGGTCCTGTCACTGGTCACCACAGAGAAGAGATTAATGTCTTGTATTTCACATGTAGAATAGCAGGATGCTCTAAAACTTGCAGAAGCTGTAGTTTTTCCACACTTACACTTCTAATAATTTTTTTCCCACCAATTTCAATCTGTGTAAACTGTATTTCTTTCCCTGCACCTGGCTATTTGTTCGTGTGTTTACCTGGCTGGCTGCTTATGACTGATATTTGTGCTATCTCAGCAGCAGCTTACGAATGCTGTGGCAGTGTCACATTACACAGCACACACTTGGCCATCTCCAGTGGAGTATTTAAATCTGTGTTTGTACCTGGCCTCTCACTTTAACATAATTCAGGGAAAGAGGAATTTCTTTTGTTTTGTTTCTCAGTTAATTTAATGAGAGACATTAGCCCAACAGCAGAGTGACACCTGAGTCAGGGAACAGCATTCAGGTATGTGTGGGTAAAAACAAATCCTTCCTCTCCACTGCAACACACCATGCAGGAGACCTGTTCTTGCTGTCTGTGACCAGTGAAAAGCTAAATATTCTTTCTTCTACCAAAAGCAGGAAACCTATCACTCATTTCTTCTGTATTTTAGAAGACTTTTTTTTTAAGACTTCCTTGAATTTCTAACATTAAAACTATCAGATTCTATCAGCATGTATTCATTTGACACAAGGACAATTTACAGCAATAGACGATCTGACACTGCTGTCATCACGGGAGAAGAAGAAAGAAGAAAGGAAAGCAATTAACAGAGCATTTGGGTATATGAAGTAAATAGAAATCCGTTCTCTTCCCTTTCTCCTCTACTACACCCACACACAAACACACAGGTCTCTAATTTGATCTTTTGAATGAGACAAGGGTTCAGATAAGCTGTAAGACCTATTACTTTCTATTTAGAATAGGCAACAATTAGCTGAGAAATTGGATCGTAGGCTAACAATATGTGAGAGTTTGTTCCAGAACCAACTTCAAAACACTGTGGGTGATATAATTTGTAAGCTAAAGAATAAAACAGCATATTGCAATTTAGGCTACTTTTTGACCTTGTCTTCTTCATGGAACTAGAAGTTCTTTCTAATTTTCTGTTAACAAGCCGTCTCAGTTTTTCATCCTGTTCTCTGAGATGTCTTGATACTTTTG
Organism: Oxyruncus cristatus; assembly: GCA_013399855.1. Classification (NCBI taxonomy): domain Eukaryota; kingdom Metazoa; phylum Chordata; class Aves; order Passeriformes; family Cotingidae; genus Oxyruncus; species Oxyruncus cristatus. The sequence continues at coordinate 778,012 of VXAY01002692.1, forward strand.
CCAGTTAGAATTATTCCCTGCCCCAAAGAGTTTACAATCCTGAGGGGCCAAATGCAGAAAAGGAGGGTGCTGAGGCAAACATGAGGAGAGGACATCCGTGTAGAGATCCAGCACTAGCACTCTTCACTGGTTTGTGGTGTTTGTCAGGGCAAGGAGGAGGAAAGGTCTTTGGGCAGCTTCACTGTTTTTGCAGAACTGCCCTGCCATGTAGAATCATAGAATCATAGAATAATTTAGATTGAAAAAGATCTCCAAGATCATCATGTTCAACCTTTGACCGATCACCAACATGTCAACTAGACCATGGCACTAAGTGCCATGTCCAGTCGTTTCTTAAACCCGTCCAGGGATGGTGACTCCACCACCTCCCTCAGCAGCCCGTTCCAACGCTTAACCACCCTTTCAGTGAAGAAACTTCCTGATGTCCAACCTGAACCTCCCCTGGCACGGCCTAAATCTGTGTCTTCTTGTCCTGTCACTGGTTCCCTGGGATAAGAGACCAACACCCACCTGGTACACGCTCCTTTCAGGTAATTGTAGAGAGTGATAAGGTCACCGCTGAGCCTCCTCTTCTCCAAACTAAACAGCCCCAGCTCCCCCAGCCTCTCCTCATGTAACTTACTCTCTAGACCCTTCACCAGTTCCATTGCCCTTCTCTGAGCATACTCCAGAACCTCAATTTCTTTCTTGAAGTGAGAGGCCCAGATGGACACAATACTCAAGGAGACAATCACTTCCCTGATCCTGCTGGCCACACTATTGCTGATACAGGCCGGGATGCCATTGGCCTTCTTGGCTACCTGGGCACACTGTCAGATCATGTTCATATGGCTGTTAACCAACACCACCAGGTCCTTTTCCATCAGACAGCTTTCCAGCCACTCTTCCCCAAGCCTGGAGCCCTGCATGGGGTTGTTGTGAGCCAAGTGCAGGACTTGCCACTTTACCTTAGTCAGTCAGCCAAGGCCCATCCATCCAGCCTGTCCAGATCCCTCTGTTGAGTCTTCCTACTCCCCAGTAGATCAGCACTCCCACCCAGCTTGGTATCGTCTGTGAACATACTAAGGGTGTCCCTGATCCCCTCATCCAGATCTTTCCTAAGATACTGAACAGGAGCACTATGTGCAATCTGGTAGTAGCACAATGCTCCCTGTAGTTCCTTGCTCTGCTTATAGCAGTACAGGTGAATTTGATCACAGATGTATGACACTTTGCTGTTACAAGGACAAACTAATGCACTAAAAGGAAGATGGACTCCAAAGTAGTAAGAAATCTGCAAGCTACAGTTCTTTAAGACGTGGTAATGCCATATCAGCCCCTGGCCAAGAGCTTTTGTCAGGAATTGATGTTTTTTCCCAGCAAGACAGATTCTTAAGTTGGCAAAATTAATTACTTTAAGCCCCTCTTCTACAAAATCTTGGAAATAAATACAGCCTTGTCAGAGCAGAGAATTACTTGCACTGGTAAATCTATGGTTTTTACCAAAACTTTTCTTTTACATTTCATTGTTACATTTTCATTAGCAGCCTGAGGTTTGGTAATATTTTTCTGGTGAGATGAGAAAACTGAGATGCCATGCTTGATAAATGGGAGAACGGAGATCCTATGCTTGGTAAATAAACAATTTGGAATGTTGTTTATCTCAAGTCAAATCAAATCAATGATGATTTAACGAAGGTTATCATTTCTATCATGTGCAGTATTAAAAAGAGCTTTTCCTTGATGAGAATCGTACCATGTTAAGTCAGAGTTTTTGGAAGATCTGAGTAGAGCTAAGCAATTTCATTTAATGAATATTGAATATGACAAAAAGTATAGAGCAGGTGACTCTAAAACTTCCCACCATTTTTAGCCAATTTAGTTGAGCCACTACACCCACAACACAGACACAAGAGGACATGCCCCTTTAGGCAGCATCTCAACAGTTAAAAGCACAGGTCTGGGTTAGGATGGGTTCAGTTGTTTCTTCTGGCCGTGGGCACCTTCAATGCATGTGTCCTTTCTGCCGTCCCCCACGTTCCTTCCTCTGGCTGAAGCATCCTGCCATGGGAGCAGTATGGGAGTTGTTCACTGTACTTCTGCAGGCATTGTTTTCCTTTGTGCACCTGAACTTTTATGAACTCTTTAAACTCTTATTTTAAATTATTTAAGTACTTTGTGTCATACAAGTAACTGCCCCTCCTTCTGGGCTGTTATCCCAGTTTGTCTATCCTGACACTGAAAATGGCTTCTCACTTCCAGCCCAAATATAATAATCTACCATTTGGGGCATTTTTGACAGCTCATGTACCCTAAAGACTAGTTTTGTTGCCCCAATATTTGGTCTTAAAAAGGTTTTAGAGGCAGCAGTCTTAGCTCAGCCTTTGTAATACTAGTGTAAACAAGAGCAAATGTCTTTTATTTTCCTTCTGTAAAGGTGTACCCATGATCCTTCAGATATCTTCTTTGTACATATGTCTCAGTTTGAGTCTATAATTTTAATGTCAGAGAATGGAGCTCCACAGAAGGTCTCATTTTGTAGCTCATATTCCATTTCCCAGTATCCTATTTGACATAACATGGAGATTTAGTCATTCTGTTAGCTAACATACCCATATCTCCCTCCTCCCTTATTTATTCCTAGCCAAGCAATCCTTATGTGAAGCACTTATCACTTATCCAGTAACCCTCCTTTTGTAAGAAAAATAGATTTCAACTGGATTTTCAGAGCTAAAATAAATCCATTCACCCATGGCATTTGAGCTACATCAAATTTTCTTACTAGCACGAGGAGAAATGTTGAAAAATAAAATGTGCCAAAAGTTTTCCTTCTTCTGTTCTTCCTGCACCCCTGACAAAGTTTGAATGGTTCTTATTTTTTGTCTTTGAGTCAATTCAATGAAGACAAATTTGAGTCTGAAACTAAAATCAAGACTAGAGGAAGGCAACTACTTAAGGAAAATAAAATACATGCTTATAATAGATAGCATAATTTCAGATAACTACTGTATTATTAATTCAGTGGAGTTCTAGCACTGAAAAAAAGAGAAATGGTAGGCAGAAAATTGAGATTACAAAATTATGTCAGGATCTGTCTTTTGAAGTATCATCATGTGAAAGGATAATTGATTGTATCCAAGAAGAATAAAACTAAGTAATAAACCAAAAGTAATTAGCAAAGTAATAACTAAAAGGCATTGTGCAGTTCTAGGGTGGAGGATCAATCATGGGAATCCACAATGGAGAATGAACTGGGCAGCCAGATGAGTCACACAGCTGTGACTGGGCTGGCTTCAACCCAAATTCTTTGGCAGGTGCTGCCATCTGGATAAAAACCTTTCTCTATTCTCTGGTGAGAGGTTTTCACCATTTTTTTCTGTTCCACCAGAAGAAGAGGCTACAGCAAATTAAACCGAATTTCTTCTGAGGGACCAAGTGCTAACAAAGCCTTACAGCCAGAAAAACTTTCTGAGCTGAAGAAGCTGGAAATAGTTGAACTTCATCAGGCTTTGCACCTTGAGGTCAGTCCTATCTTAAGGACCACCCTCCAGACAAAGGAACTGCCAGGTTTGAGCTGGAACTGTAATGCCTAATGCCTGAGGTATATGATCATCAGTTATTTCATGATAGCCAAGTCACAATAGCCAGAAATTTTCCATGTGTGCATTGTTAGCCTATCTCAAATGCAAAATGTGAAATGCTCCTTAAACCTGCTTTTAACTTCAAGGTGTTTAACCTGGAGTTTACACTGAATATATCAAAGTTATCTAAAGTAATTTCTGCTTCAAGATCTTTTTATTGAGTACAAACTTCAACAAATGATCAAGTCTCAGAGAAATCTGCTTCATGCCGTGCTTTTGGGAAGGCTCTGGCTGTGCAGCTCGTGATCTTACTCCTGTCACCATGAGAGATACCATAACTCTTCATTGTTAGCCTGTGCATGACAATCTGAAGCTCAACAAGGCCAAGTGCTAAGTTCTTCACCTGGGTCAGGGCAATCACCACTATCAGAAGAGCCTGGAGGATGAATCTGCGAAGAACGACTTGGGGATACTGGTGGATGAAAAACTGGACATGGTCTGGCAGTGTGCACTTGCAGCCCAGAAAGCCAACTGTGTCCTGGGCTGCATCAAAAGCAGTGTGGCCAGCAGGTTGAGGGAGGGGATTCTCTCCCTCTGCTCCGGTGAGACACCTCCTGGAGTGCTGTGTGTAGCTCTGGATTCCTCAGTACAAGGCAGAAATGGACCTGTTAGAGCAGGTCCAGAGGAGAGACACAAGAGGACTCGGACCTCTCCAGTGAGGGAGAGGATGAGAGAGCTGGGGCTGTTCAGACAGGAAAAAAAAAGATTCCGGGGAGACCTTATGGCAGCTTTCCAGTACTTTCAGATCCCTTCTGACCAAAACCCTTCTGTGATTTGGAGATTCTGTAGGTCCATGCAGAAGGCGAAAGTTGAGAGAAGAAACAGCAATTAGCTCTTTACAGATTTAAAATTTCTAAGTTATACAAGGTGTAAGAATTATGTAAAAAAAAAAAAATTGTGGCTGTTGCACAATACAAGAAAACAGCACATAACGAGTTGCATAAAGACATACTTTCTTGTAGCAACTGATTTCCCAGGAAGTCTTGCCAAAAGATTTTAGATTGAAAATCAGTCAAAAGGTACCTGCTGCATATGGACTGTGTTGAGGAGGAAGAGCATTGTCTTTAGGATGCTGACCTCAGAGAACTGTAGCTAACATCGTAGTGACATTGCAGAGGAAAAAATATTGACGACATGATTTTTTTTTTCTGTGGAAGAGATAAAAATTTGCTTACCAAATGAATGACTAGAAGCTGGAAAAGTTTAGAACATGGTTTATCTAAAATGAGTTTTTATATGCAAGCATTAAGTTGCCCACATTTTCTGTTAAGTTCCACCATGAAAGAAAGACAACTGTGGCTTAGTTTTTCTTTATCATCTATTGTTGTTTATTCATGTGGGAAAAGTAGGGGTTGGAGACTATTATTTCCTGGCTCCCAAAACAGAGCAAAGCAGATATAAATCTTCCCTAATGAAAAGCAAAGGGAGTTGTAATAAACTGATGCCTTCCACACTCTGCTCCTGACCTCAGAAGAAGGCCTGAGCATACGAGCATGTGTAACAACCTGACTGGCAAGGCAGGACTAAAGGCAGCTTCAGCATCGTTTTGCCATCCCTCATCTCACCTACACCAAACATAAATCTTCCAGGTGAATTATTGACAGTAGACATGTCATCATCTGCCTTCTGCACCTACTCAGAGAAGAAATGCATAGAAGATTTGTTTTCTTTTGACAGTTCCTATCCAAGATCAGAAAGAAACACTTTGCCCCTACTGTTTCATGATGTTTGCAACACACATACCAGCCATGCAAGGAATACTTAACATGTAAATGAGTGTGAGTTCTGATCCTGTTCCGATCTGGTATTTTGTTGCTTATCTTCTTTGTTTTCAGATTAACAAAATTTTTAATGATGTTTCACTTCCCTATGTAAAGATCTGAGCTCTGATTATTGACAAACAAATGCTATGTTGTAAATCAGATGCGTGTTTGGATTATGACTATATCATAACGAAGCAGGAAAAACATATTAAAAAAAACCCCAAGCAACGACTTGTGGAGATTGTTTACACAGGGAAAGAATTTTCAAAGAATTCACAGAAGGATTAACCTCCTTTCAACTACTAAATTCTAGTAAAATATAAATTCTATTCAAAATTATAAAAGATATTGTTTACATTTCTAATTAGCACTCGCGTATTGGAGGAAGGCAATCCTCCCCTGAGACAGCAGTTTTTCTTTTGGCTCCTCTGTCTTTGCTGTACACAGGTGTGCACAGCACATCAAGAATGGAAACATCAGAAACAGGGACAGCATGAAACAAAAGCAGTAAGCACAGGCATAACTCAGAATAGTCATGATCTTGTAAAAGGAAGCTGTTAATTCTTGTACCAGTTTTAGCTTCCTACCCAAAGGATCCAGCTATCCGACTGTGGGGAGTGCCAATTCTTCTCTTAACTCCCTTTTTTTCCCCTCATGTCTGTTGGACATGAAATGTGAACAAATACGAAGTACATGCTGGCAAATTTAAATTATGCTTTTTTTTCTTTAATAAAAGATAGAAATAAGGAGTCAAAAGTATATTGAATTGGGAAATGACAAAAGCAACAAAGATTGCAACAAAGACTTTGTCATTTTCCTATTTAACAATATGAATCAGTAACAATATGAAGTGACTGACATTAAAAGAACAGAGAGTCGAGATCCCCTGTAAGTGTGGTACAGATGCCCCAGATACTTACCTGTTACCGAGTTGAGCTTCTGATGATCTTTGCTTCTTTCTCACCAGTGAAATCTCCTGCTGAGCATATGTTAAATACTGCTTCACCCAGTACCATTTTATGTATCTCCAAGTGAACCACCAGTAAAAGAATGTGAATTGTGTTACTGAGGGGATGTATATCTACTTCCTTCAGAAAACAGAGCTTAATTCTTAGCACTCATGTGAATTGTACGGTCCTATGTGTACAGAGGGAAGGACCCCACTCAGACAGGGTGTCCCAGAATGTCAAACAGCACTCAGCTCCCTTTCCATGTCTTTGCTGCTATATCCACATAAATGCAGCAGCATTAAGGCAAGTCAGTAAAAGAAAGTGAAGGAACTTACTGTCTGAAGGAACATATCTTTAAATTCTTAGTTGGAGATTCGGGACTTAGATTCTCACTGGTCACTTTTTAAATATGTAAAATAAAATGGGAGGGGGGAAATGTGCTATTTTAGGCTTGTTAACATAGAAGCTAATTTACTGTGAAGCAAGAACATTTTTTCATGTTGACCCAATCCTGAGCTGGATATCTCTCAGCAAGGTAAAGTGGCAATTTTGCCACTAATCTAAAAACAAGAGACTTTCTGACAGGGAGGTAAAAGTCTCTTTTCTTATCACCTGGTGACATGCTTGTGTTCCTGATCATGACTTCTGAAAACCCATGGTGGTTTTGCTTGAGCTATGAAGAACATATCAGAATGCTCATCACTTAGCCACGAGCAGCTGCCAGTCTCTTTTTTGTGGTGCTCAGAGACAGCACAAGGAACAATGGACATAAAGTAAAAATTAAGAAGTTCCACCTCAATATGAGGAAGAACTTCTTTGCATTGAGGGTGGCAGAGCACTGGAACAGCCTGCCAAGGGAGGTTGTGGTGCAAAACCCACCTGGACACGTTCCTGTGTAACCTGCTGTAGGTGACCCTGCCTTGGCAGGGGGTTGGACTGGATGATCTCCAGAGGTCCCTTCCAACTCTAACAATTCTGTGATTCTGTGACCTTGTCACCAGGCATCACACATGGTTATTCTCCATCCTAATGCTCTCACTTCTCAGGTACAACTAACTTGCAGTAGCAAGACTGACTGGATGCCTGGAGGGTAGCTGTTGCGTTCGAATGCAGACCTGGGCAATAAAACGATCAAGGCACGTTTTCTTTTTTTAAGCCATAGTTAAGCAATAGCACAAGACTTAAGCAATAGTTCATACTCCTCAGTTCTGAGATTGTTCTGGGTGTCTAACACCTTATTAACAACTATTTACTTTGGAATTTATTCTGGGAACAATGACATATACAACATGTGCTATATAAGCACATTCACAAGTTAGAGTTGCACCAGGATCTTATTCTCTCTTTTAACTGGCGAACATATGTTGCCCATGTTTGCTATCCAGAGTTTTCAATTCTACCAGTGGGAATCATCAGCCACGTAGTATTGTTCAATTTACTCTCACATATTCACTACTGAGCTTTTGGTGCCATTTATTTCCACAACAATAGTATACTGTGATCTCACCAGGGGCTTCTCTGCAAGTCTTTGAGATGTTTTTTATTCATGAGGGTCTGTCCTTGGCTTGCTCTTCTTCTTCCTCCTTACACTCTCTCTGGGTAATCTCACTCTTCTCTTCACATTAACATCTTCAAGCAGATTTGCAGATCTGCTCCATGCTTGCCTACCAACACCACTCTCAGGGCTAAGCTTCTGTGGCTGCCCTGCCATCAGTCACAGGCAATGTTATTTTAGCTGCTATTAATTACTGGTGTCTGTAGAAAGTACTCTGGAATTCTGGGAACTGAGATCATTGGCATTAAAGTAAATCGAAAGATAAACAAAACTAAATGTTGTGACTTCAAACTTTTGTTTGTTTGTTTTTGGTTTTTGGGTTTTTTTTTTTTTTAGAAATTAAGGCACAAAATGAACACAAAGCTAGTGGGAATGAGGTTCTGAAAATTACCACAACAGATTTGGCACAAAAACTCATAAATGCAAATATGGCAGGCCTGAATATTTCCTCCCTAAAATGCTTTAACAGAAGAGGAAAACAAAGATAGAAGATTAACTATCTTCCATTAAATCTATGAAATGAGAAATGGTATGACAAAGAACAGCAAAAAAACCATAAACTAATTCAAGAGACAAAGGTGGAGAGAAACAGAGGAAAACAGATTAATCGCTTGGGCAACAATGACAAATATTACAGCTTCGGTAGTATGCACAGCTTCAGGGCAAATCCTGAAGTTTTGAAACAAAGCCAAAGAAGCAAAAGGAAAACAGGATAAAATGTAATGTGAGCTATCAAATGTGGCTCATGCCACATAATATCTCTCTTCAGTAAGAAGTTGATTTTCAAAACCAAAAGGTATTTCTAAACTCTGTGATGGATCTTATCCATCTGGATTTTCATGGAGTAAGTGACAAACTGCCCATATTGCAATTTATTGTTGAAGCTGGAGAAGGAAATATAAAGAGAAGAAGTGTAAAATGATCAATCTGATGGTTTTATTTTTGTTTCTTTTTTCTTTCTTTACTTTGTTGTTGTTGTCATTTCATTATTTCAGAAAGGAAATTCTGTCTAGTACTGAAAAAGTAAATACTGTCATGCTGGGAGTTTACCAGGGAAGGCTTCAAAGATAGGGATGAATTTTTGAAGTTTCTCTTAGCTTGTATTTTCACAACAGACCTGACTCATGCATGGCATATTCTTCATTGAATTTTACTGAAGATGGGTGTTTGGGGTTACCATTAGTTCAGAGAAGGCTTGGCAGATCATACAGGATGAATGGGATGACTTTTGAAAGTTGGAGTTACAGGCAGGGGTTGAATTTCAGCTATGCCAAATACAAGTTTGCACATTTTGTAAGCCATAACTAGAACTTGTACTGGGAGGTCATCACTGGGGAAAGGCTCAAAAATTACCTGAATGCATCTTATCAATCACAGGGTGGTTATAATTCATCAGTGCAATGAAAACTAGGGGGAAAAAAATCAAATGTAATCTTAAAAAAAAATCAAGCAAGAGATTTCTAAACGAGATAGTCTGAGGTAAAGAAACTTCTACAGTGTAAAAGGAAGCTTGGCTCCTAATGACATGCTATAGCATGGTTATCACTCAGAGCCAAGGGTTCATTTTAAATCAAGAGACTTGAAAATTCAAGAGATGTCAAAGATAAAATGTAGAAAAATGAAGCCCTTCTCCATCCTCAGTACTCTCCTATTTCTGGCAGCATTTTTAACCTCTTTTAAAGCTTGAGCTTCAAGCAGGATTTTGGAAATCTCATCACACAGAAGTGTTGCTTAAAGTATTGCACAAAATTGCACACATTGTGCAGTCATTTGAAATGGCTCAGAAGAAGTTCTCAGTGATCACATCACTCACTGCCTCATCTGCAGCTTCTGTAGGCCATTGTGGGTCAACTTTAGGTAAGATAGCTACTGGGAAAGAAGGAAACCCTTGTGGTATGGCAAAGCCAGGAGAAATATGATTCTATGACTGCTCTGGTAGCTGCCTCACATCAGATTGCCCACTGCTGCAGCAGTGGCCTCCAGTCCCTGAACCTGGCAGCTGGCAGAATGTGTGGGGTTGTCTGCACACCTCTAAGGTTCTGTTCTGTTTTACAGTATAAAATAAGCCAATGCAAAATAAATACTAAGAGCTCATTGCTTTTCTGTTGCTGCAGAAAGGAATATTTTTGCCCAAGAAACAAATAGCCAGAATGTGTTAGTTAGTGAACACGTGATAAACACTTAGATTTGCTTCTAAGTGACTAATGAGATACATAATTTGTTTCATGTTTCCATAAGAAGCATAAAACATGTAATTTCAAACAGGTATTGAAAAGCTGCCTCTGTGCCCATGAAAGGCCACAAATCCAGCACAGATCTGCAACTGCCAAAAGCATTTTTCCACTGGGAAGAGTGTCAGGATTGAACAAAAAGGAAAAGAAATAAGCCCTGAATAGAAGTAAAATTCAAACCTGATTTGTATCTATGAGGAGAAATCTAAAAAATCCCTTTGGAAGAGGAGACACCTGAAGTAACAAAGACTGGTAAGTGGAGATAATGTATATGGGAACAAGTGGTATCAGGGCATTTATTTGTAAATCATATTTGTATAAGGCCATAAGAAAAAGTTACAGGTAGAGCTACAATGAAAAATCACTGCTGTAAAAGGACAAAAAAAAAAAAAAAAAAAAAAAAAGCAAAAGGACAGTAAAGACCTTTTGAGACATATTGTGTTATAATCAAGTTCTCAGTAATCCATAGCAATGGCCAGGTTAATTCCTTGAAATGCCACAAGTAACTTTCCATGGTATGGTAGGAAAGTGTAAGTGAATCAGTATGGAGAAAACAACAACCACAGTCTGAAAGGGAGCTTTCTCTATGCTAAGGAAAATCCTCTTCAAAAGTCTCATCTTCTCTGCCAGTGCCCAGGCAGGAAGGCAGATGCCTGGTGAGATGAAGGCACCCTGAGGCAGGAGGAGCTGTCTCCCTGCCATGCAGCCTGGAGCACAGACGCAACATGCGGAGGAACATCTGCCCCTGTGATAGCACAGCTTTCCAAAACATTCAGTGTTTAAAATGTTAGCTGCCCTTCTGATGCCTGGCAGCATGGGTGCAGTGGCATGGGTGGCTGTCTCCCATTTGTCTTCACACCCAAAGGCATGGACTGTGGTGCTCTGCCAGCAGGAGATGCAGGCATAAAGAAGGGATCCAGGAGAAAGGAACACAGGCAGTGTTGGACTTTTTGGCTGTGGGACAGAGTATGAGTCAGGCAGAGAGTATGCTGAAAACACTGATGTCAGGTGGTAAGGGCTGAGGATTTTGGAGGAAGTGATCTCCTGCCACCTCCCAGTGTCAGAGAAGCGAGAGGGACAACAATGGCATGGGAGACCCATGGGATGGAGCCAACATTGGTTGGCAATGGGACAACAGCAGAGAGAGATAAAAAGATGACTGGCACTGGAAGAGAAGATACAGAAAGTAAAAACATATGAGAGAAAGGAGTCAGCAAAAACCAGTCAATGCCAAGCTGGCACTGTGTTACCCTGAGATTCACCTTGTTGCTGCTCCACCCGAGCCAGTGTGACACCAGTCATGCAGGAGCCCTTCCACTGACATGGGCAGCAGCATGAGCTAGCAGACATGCAGCTGGGAAGAGTAGAGACTTGTCCACACAACTGTCCACAAGTGGGTGTAGGAGGCACCATGCTGCCAGCCAGGGTACCCAAAAAGAAAGAGTAGGGACTACTCCTGAGTGCCAGTGCTGCCTTCCTGAGTAGAAAGGAGCATCCTTGTGTTATCGATGGAGGGAATTGGTTACAGAAGTATTTATATGGATACCACATGGTGCTTTAGCTTTGCAGATTTAAAGCCCATAACAATCTCTGCAAATATAAGGCCAAGGTGAAAATAACAGCAGGGATCTAGAAGGTGGTTTGAAACAGACAGGAAGGCCTCTTGAGCCAGGGATGTTTAAGCAGCAAAGACGATGTAGAGTTTTTTACCAGGTAATCCTCAGTGAGTTCTTTTGTCTGAAATGAGCAGAGCAACTGAGCACATATAAATTCCACCTGTCACACTCGGCAGGTCAGTTAGGTTCTTCTGTTTGTTGGATCTGCTGCAGCAAAGGGCTTTTCCACCATGGGAGTCTGTCCCACAATCCCATCGGGCTGCCTCTTGCAGTGCTCAGAGCAGCCCAGTTCTCATAGGAGAAAGTACAGAAAGAAAATGCTGCAAAAATGGGAGCCACTTTTTCTAGACCCACTTGACACAGAGGCCAGCAAGGGTGAGATTTACAGCTGAGGAGCAGCAAGCATCAGACTGTCACTGCCTGGCAGCCTGGACATAGCCTAAACTTGTTGCATCATCTGGCTCCAGATACCTGCACACAACAGGACTTCACCTGAAGTGAGCTCTTGTCTATCCCATGCGTAGTGAAGATCTGTCATTTTTATACAGCAGCTCTCAAAGGAAACACTGGCCTGTGTTTTGGTTGAAATGCCACCTGACAATATCAGAAAGACCAAGTGTTGCCTAAGGACCAGACCAAAGTATCAGAAGGTAGCTTGTGGCAGCACTCCTTAATATTATTCCAGCACAGGTCATCTCATTTGACTATTGACTATCTGGAAATACCCTCTACAGGATCTACTGTGGAGGTACTAACAAGAAGGAGTTTATTCTTTTCTGTAAGCCTTAGTACAGAAAACAAATAACCACATGAGCAACAGAGCGAAGCTCAGTCCCCATTGCCATCTGTTCCACATAGTTGGGTCGACAATAGCTCTGCTCTATAAAGACACTACTGCAGTCTCTGTCTTTTACCTGGCTTCTACCTGTCTGCTTTTTTTTCATGAAACTGTTTTCTAATGTGTGTTGAATGTTGCCTATAGATCAAAAGCTAACAGAGTGGAATAGACACAGACATGTACATGCAGAGGCCAAGGAAGCTTAATTTCCTTTGGGGCCTAGGCTGAAGAATAAGCTGTAACATTCAGTTCCTAGAGAGACAGGAAGAAAATCCATCAATAAAGAGAGAATTACGACTTAAATGTATCCTCAAGTAATACTGATCTCAGTACTTGATTATGTGTTCGGTTGCTAAAACAATGTCTAACACTGTTATTTTCAGGTGCTTATTTCACTTGGAGACAGACTGTTGAAGAAATGAGACATCCCTGTCAAATGTCAACAGTCAGTGATGGAGTAAATGCTCAGAATTAATTTTGTTCAAAGAACAGATCTCTCTCATACGGCCAGCGGGTGCAGTACAGGCCACTTGAGCACCGAGACCGGGTTTGCATTAAAAGGTCTGTAAGTTTACAGCAGTACCAGAAGCCCACATGAGGTGCTGGGGAGCTGAGGATTTGTCATATATCAGTCACAACTGGCAGTTGAGCTCTTTCAAGAGAAAGAAATAAATGTCATGACAACCACACCTCTCGGATACCAGAGGACTGTCAAATCCAAATTTTCAGATACTTTCATCTTCACATGACAAGGTTCCCACCTCTGATTAACGGTTCTGACATTTCAGACCTTGGATTGGGGTGACACGGTGCCTGTCCTGCTCCCAGCCTCTCCTTCCCAGAGAACATCCCAGGGAACAAGGGAAATCCTGGGTAGAGCATTCCAGGCTAGGCAAGACCACCCCCCAAGGGTGGCTTTTTTTGCTCTGACTGACTTCATGTTCCCATTTTGGCTGGCTCCCAACATCAGAGCCAGGGGATGGTTAAGGGAGGGGGACCCCAAAAGGGAAAGCATTTCCCTTGGGCATGGGAGCCCTGGCATTGGCAGCCTGGGACGTGCAGACTCTGTTCCCCAGTGCTGCAGTGGGGACCTGGGAGGCCTTTTGCAGGGGGAAGGTTGTATGGGAAAAGGATCCTGAGGGAAGGGCCTGGATCTGGGAGTAATGATGCTCAAAGTATGACTCTCTCCAGTCTTGGCACTTTCCAAAAGTAAGGAGTGGCCTCCCCATTGGTGGGAGGACAATCACGATAGTGAAGTGGGGTATCTCAGTTCTGGACGTAAGAGAGGGATTTCTGTATCATATTATATCATATCATATCATATCAGCTCCTCACTACAAGAATAACATTGGAGCATGTCCAAAGAAGGGAAATAGAGTTGATAAAGTGTCTGGAGCACATCTTAAGAGGAGCAACTGTGAAGGGAACAAGTGATAGGACAAGAGGAAATTGCCTCAATTAATGCCAGGGGAGGTTTAGATTGAATACTAGGAAAAAGTTCTTCTCTGGAAAGGTGGTCAGGCATTAGAACTAGCTGCCCAGGGAAGTGGTGGGATCACCATCTCTGCAAGTGTTCAAAAAACATGCAGATGTGGCAACATGGGATATGGTTTAGTGGTGAACATGGCAGTGCTGGGTTAACAGTTGACTTGATGATCTTAGTGGTCTTTTCCAACCTTAAGAATTCCATGTTTCTATGATAATCGTATAATATCTTTGTCCCTGGACAAAGACGCTGTGCCCCTGCTTTCTTCCTGGAGAGGGCTCTGCTTACTAGGCTCTAGCCAGCAGACAGGCCCTGTGCAGACAGTCAACCTCAGCTCCTTTGCTGCTATTTAAAAGAAGCACCTTGCATGACTATCTGCATTGAGACATACTCCACATCACTCATTAATTTCTTAACAACACAACTCCCCTTTCCTTCCCCAATACAGAGAACATTAAAAACAACAACAACAACAACAACACACACACAACAAAAAACCTGTTGTTTTGTCTTTCCTCTATTATTCATTCTCCTTGTGGCAAATCTGGTCCTGGCAGATCCTGCACATCCCTGCTAGGTGGGCTGTTGGTGGGTGCTGCTGCGGGAGGGGGGCTTGCATGACAATGGTGGTGGTGGGATTGACTGTGTGGTGGGATTGAGTGGAAGTTGGAATCTTGCTCAGTCTGTGGGAATTTATTCCTGAAATAAGCTGCACCTTGGTTTGGGGTCTAAAGACCACATAAAGAAATGTCTTTTTGCAGGATGTGAGGATCAAGGCATGTCTGTGATATTTGCAAATATTATTGGGAGAGCCTCAATCAGTAATCTGAGTCATCTCAATAATCTGATTCATGCTGTCAGTCAGATTGCTCATAGAAGAATGAAAGAGATTAGTTTAATAGAGCACATATCTATAGTCCCTCCTCCAGCCCATCCTGCCTCAGAAGACTTTTCACACTGGCCTCTCCAAGGGAGAGCATTGGACAAACCAGTATTATACGAAGATAGCAGTGGTGCACGAGGTGATTTCTAGAGTCTGTGCATGATTATCAGCTCTCCCACAAACCAATTTAGGAATAAGGGGGTTAGAAATCCTGGGCAGAAAGCAGAGAACTGGAGGCAGTTCACCAAAAGCCTTATAGAAGGCACATCTTCCATTCCCATCTCAGTTTATTGCCCCCTTGGCTCTTCCCCTGCACATAAGCAGAGTTTGGTTTGCAGAAACCAGGTCAGGACTAAGAGGTTAAGTAGTGCTCAACTTAATGCTGGATCCCACATGGTCTGTCCTAACAGCTTCATTACATGTGACAGGGTACAGCACTTGCTGACACAAACCAAAGTTCCCATTGTCTTGCTGTTTCTTGTCTAATTGTGTTCTCTAAATAAGGCCTGTCCCATGTCTGTCTGTCTGTCTGTAAATGCTATCTGACACAAGGTAGGCAAAGTATCTTTACTGATTCAAGGCTTCAGTTGCCTTTTTCCATCCTGGTACAGAATGTCCCAGATGTTCCTGACTCAGCACCCCAAAAGAACATTATGTCTGGGATGAAAAAAATTGAATTTATTTCATTTTAAACCTCTATCTTTTAACCTCTATCTGCCTTCTCAAACACTTTGACTATATTTGCATACACTGAAAACACCCTTTTCCGCACATACTTGCATTTTTTTTCAGTTCTGATTTTGGCTTTGTTTGGAGGCTTGGGGTTTTTCTAGACTATTAGACTTCCTGTAAAGAAGCAACCAGCATCAACCAAAACAACAACCACACAGCAAGACCTGTTGCAAACTCTTTCACCATCAGATACGCTTGAAAATCCAAAGAGAACATAGTATTGAAATAAACTTCAGTTAGAAATGTTCTTAAATACTCTACTGAGGATTGAGTTGAGCATTTTAGATTGATTTTTGATGTGTTTTTTTTCCAGATGGTTGAGGAAGGATGCTGCTGAGACAGATATCAGCCTTAAATGCACATGCCTGGTTAACTTGACAGTTTGCCAACAGTGGAGTGACAAAGTTCATGAGCTGCACAAGGAGCCATCTCAAGCTCTCAACAACATTAGGAACTTTTAACTATAACTTCATGGGATGGCATCCAAATGGATAGAATCTGGTTGAAAGACAATGAGAAGAAGAAAGCTTTCTCTCTAAGGCGCTGGCAGGGCGAGTGCTTGAGCTGAGGGACAAGGAGACTGTCTCCTATTGCCCCTTTTTGCTTATATGGGAAAATAGGCTTTGTCCACTCTTTCTAAGCAAACAAGACCACAACAAATACAGACCTGAGCAGACAAGTCTATCAGTTTTATGCCCTTCACAGAAACAATCTGAAATACCTTCAATAAAAGGTACCAACCCAGGCTAAAATTGGGCCACATCATTCATGATTTACACTTTTGCTTATTTTTTTTCTCAGCAACGTATGCTCAAGGTTTCTTATCTCCATCTATATCAAAGGCTGATCCTTTGTTCTTTTCTGTTGCTTTCATTCAATGTTTGGGACAATAAATTTATTTGTACAGAACTAGGTAAGCTTTGGTGTTTCTCAATGTGATTTTCAAGTGCATGGTGTTGCTATTATACATTTCCTTTTCATCAGAAAAGCAGACTGGTCCTTCTTTTTTAATGCAAACCTAAAAGTTGACCAAGTGCCGGTTTCTGGTTTTCTGTTACTGGGTTCCAGCTGCAGATGCCAATCTGCTGGCATGCAGTCTAAGTCCAGTCTGAGGCGAAAAGACACTGCAGGCAGTAGAAGCAGAAAGTTTGATGCAGAGTTGTATAATGCATTTCCTCTTGGCAAAAGGATCAACCTGTCCATGAAGGTCACTCTGAGGAGATTTCCAGCTCTTGCAGTGAGGAAAAAGTGAGGAGGGGTGGAGAGATTCCACTTAAACAAGGGAGGATGAGAAGAAAAAGGAGCAGGAAGAAGTAGGAAAGGGAATCTACACAGGAAGAGCGATTTGAAGAAAAGAGGAATAAAATTAGAGGGAAAGCAGAATAAAAGGAAGATGAGATGGGGAGCCAGGTGTGAATGGCAAACATACTGGTGTCTATAATGCATGGAGTGTGTACAGTGATGGGGATGAGACAAGATATACACAAAGCATTAAGTGACCAGGCAGGAAAGGGAGTCACTGTGCTTGTGTTTCCTTCTGCCATTGGAATTCTAAAAAGTTTATTTTGATTCACAGTAGTGAAAATATCTCCAGTGGTGTTTTAAACTAGTTTTCAGGGCAATTAAAAGAGTGGTCAAAACTCAGAAGTGCTGTATGTTAATGAGAACTAAGACATGAGCACAGATTGCCCCTTGAAGAGGCTAATATTAGTCGTAATCCCCACTGTGACAGATAGAAAAGGGTATTATTGTCTCAGCCCAGGTGCTGAACACAAGTGACTGAGGTTCCATAAAGTGGAATTCAGACTGTTCTCATTTTGTCACCAAACTCATCCATTGCCTTTCATCTCATTAAATGGTGTGTCCTTTATGTCCTTACAACTCTGTGCATCTAGTCAGTGAGGAAGAGGAGATAGACCCCATTGTAAATTGCGGTTCTAGGCATTATGTACTCATCCTACATATACCAGCCTAGTCCAGCCTTACTTCTCTGCCCCTTAGACTCCTTGCAAGTAGGGAAATAATCCATTCCAGCTATTGCCTTTCTTCAGGCTGACTTGAACATTGGATGGAAGACAGGTATTCATATGCAGGCAACATTTACAACGGGTTCCCTTAAAAGTGCAAATCCTCTGCTGCCTAGCAAATCAGGTTCTAGTTAGGCCTGAGAACAGGGGAAGAGCCTCTGCGATATATGTCTGGCTTCTAACTTGCTGTTGCAATATTACAGTGCAGTTCTTCCCATAAGAGAGGTAAAAAAAAAGATGAAAATCTAAGGGCATGAAAATCAAGCAAGATTAACAACCACTTAGACAGATGTTTAGCTACCTCCTGCCACTCTGTCCCAGGTTACAACCTTTCATTTCTAGCTTTCCTTCTTATGTGTTCTCCTCTATTTGCATGTTTATATCCATTTCCTCTTCTACCTGGGAGAAAGTTTTTAAATTCTCAATTTTGACCTTTATAAGTCCTCCCCACTCAATACAAGCTGTGTAGCACAGATAGTTTTCCTGACTTCCTACTTTCATCACAGTATCTATCCCTTGCATCCCTCTGCAGCACTTCATTGGTCTTCGCTGACCAGATACTTTATGGCACAGGCTTGCTGTGTGTAGTATTCTTGCACAGTTGATTTCTAATCCCATCCTCACCCCACAAATTATGTCCATCTCAATCACCTAATTAGGATTTGTTTTCCATTTTCATGTCATGGATTTTTCTATAGAGACTTCACCTCAAAATTTGCTTTCCCAATGCCTCAAAATTATTTCCTTGTCTGCCTTCATGTTCCTCTTTTTGATGCTATTCTTTTTTTTTTTGCCTTCTCAAACTTTTTACCAGATAAATCACTGCTGTACTGTAGTCGCTGTTTTACTCATTTGTTCTCTGGCTCATGGTATCTGGATGAGGTTCTTACCATCTATTTCATAGTATCCATCTGTTGCCTTGTAGTTGTCCCTCACCTAATGCGTTCTCAAATCAAGCTTTGGTAGCCCCTGGAGAATGGATTCTACGCTTTACTTTTAACAGTGATGATGTCAAAGGTGCAAACATTGCAGTCAGTTGAAAAGAATGAATGTATTAACTGCCAGGCTCTAAAGCAGCTTTCCTGAAGCCATTCTTCTAGATCACATGCAAAGCAGTGATTGATAATAATTACTATGTACAAATATGCATGAAACAAAACACATTTGTATGAAAAATATTCAATATCCTCTTTCTTGTTACTTCCCATCAAGACAGAAATGACTCCACCAACATGCAAACAATATGACAGTAACTAGAGATAGAAACAACCTACAAAAAGTCTAATTCTAGTTTTCCTCTTAGTGAAAAAGACCAGGTATTCTTCTGTTTTACTATGCTCTTAGTATTATTCACTGAAAAGACCAAGATAATATTAGCTACATCCCTTAGAAAATGGAAATTAATGTCTTCATATGTAACTGAACAGCATTTGTCACTCTGGATGGCAAAGTCTTGAGTTCAGGTAGTGTAAAACAAAATAATTTCCACTTTTTGAGACAGAAGGGTAAGTTTAGGTTAACTGAGCTGTAACACTTGCAGTGTTATGTCTCTTGACTGCTTATAAGAATAATGTTAAATTTGATTGAATTTCGCTGAAGAAGAAACTGATACACTCTCTCCAACAGCCTTTTTCTTATCTGACCTGTCCATATACTCCCTTATTTTTTGCAGCAGTTTTAGGGGGTTTAAGCCTTCCTAATTGAAATTTAAATATGAATACATATTCTTTTTCTTTCCTTCTTTTGTCTTCACCAGGAAGATATCTGAACCCTATACCAAATGACCTTTTCTGCTAACAAAGCTGAAATGCCAGCATTGTGCACTTCATGAATATGTAGCAAGACTGGGAGGGCAGGAGATTCGAAAGCCATCAGAAGGGGACACAGTGGAACTTGGAGATCAGGAGAAATAATAATGCCAACTCTGTACTACATCTGGTGTCTGAAATCTCAAAGGACAGCTAAACACTGTAAAATGGAAGATGTACATACAGTGACCATCGAAAGGATGATTTACAAAGCACGGAATGCACCTCAAAAATCTAATTGTACAAAGCAAGGCTGGATGATACCACTGTTTCTTAAAAAAACAATAGAGTCATACCTGAAGGGTATGTATGGATGGAAAAGAAAGAAAATCTCATGAACAGGAGAAGGAAGATTTGTCCCCAGATCACTTAGCCAATGAGTTCTACAAAGCTCCACTTGCACCCATAGTTACTGGGAGAACACTGGAGAGCCAGGATAGCAGCACAAAGAGATTAAAGAATAAAGAAAGAGCTGTTTTGCATAGAAGACTAAGAGTCAAGGGGGAATATGAAAGAGAAGTAAGTCCCCAGATCAGCTATAGTATTAGGGTGATTAGAGAGAATCCTTTAATATCGTATTTGATCTTCAAAGTCTAGTGATAGCAGACTCCTCAGGAAAAAGTAATTAGGAAAAAAGCACATAATTTTCATTTGAAATTATGGATGAAAATAGAACTGTATTTCTGAGAAACCGTGGGAGGTGTTTGAGAATCAAAATAATTTTGTTGATCTCAGAGCATCCCCCAAAGCTGCAAGTGTCCCTTTGGAGGCAGGTACTGTCAGGTGTAGAAAAAGGAGCAAAGTTCCTCTGCTCTGTATTATCTTCTGTCCTTCTGGAAAGGAGCTGCCAAACAAGTGACATCAGTCTCAAGAAAACCTGTATCATCACCAAAAAAAAAAAAATATAAAAAGCCTTTGGTTTGTTGAGACCCAAAAGAGAAGAACTGCTTGACCCTTATTGCTCATGAGGTCTAATGACAGTTGAATAAAACATAGAGTAAGCTGTTAGAATTCCTTTAGATGAAGTCTGTGATCCATGTGAATCTACCAATGAGCTCAACTACACTGAGTTTTTGTCAAATTATCAGCACACAGCAGGTTCCCCACTTTGATACCAAGCTAGTGCTAAACGTGTCAGAATGGTGATAGGCCAAGATTTACAGCTCTAAGTGTGGCACCACAAACACTCTTGTCCATCACCCTGGTATTTGGTTGGTGATTTTTGTTGACCATTTAGGCTTGTTGACTAGCACTTCGGTTTGTCTTCCACAGAGAAGTCAATGCTAAAAGAAAACAACCATTAAGACACAAAGCAAAATTAAAATTACTGCAATAATAGCCCATAATTGGCTCTCAGACATCATCTGAGAACCTGTAAATTATGTTCCTCAATATTGCTAAACTCGAACACACAATTTTAATACTAACTTTGCAACAGTTTATAATCATTGTGCTGGGCCTCAATGAGTTTCATTTCAATGAACAGAGGAAAGCACAGACTGGTGAACCAGTTCAAGGGGACAAGGGAGAGAAGACCAAATATCCAAAGTTTCAGGACAAAGAGCAAAAAACAGAATAAAGTGCAGAAAATCTAACTTAAGTTATTCTCTTCCCATTTCCTGGGTGCCTGACAGAATTAGACTCATGCCACTAAACTTTGTCTTTAATAGATACCCAATGTGCTTTTTGACCTTATTATTTGTTCTGTATAACTTATGTTTTAATTGTATTGGTACTTCCAGGAAAAAAAAAAATTAAAATTAAGGCTATCTATGAGCAGAATGAAAGCTTTTAAAAATAGGAAACAAGAGGTGAGACTTTTCAGGACAAACATGAATCAATAATGCCTAGTCCCATTTTTGGGACTAGTGCTGAGAACAGTTTATTTAAGCATCTTTGTCAATGACCTGAAGAACTGGGTTCATACTAAAATCCCCAGGTTTGCAGATGGTACTGAGCTTTTTCCAGCAGTCCAGTGCTGTACCAAAGGCAAATAACTCCAGAAAGATCTCATGTGGGCAGAAAGCTGGCAGATACATTCAAGGCAGAGAAATATGAAGTGATGCAAAAATAATCTAAAACACACCTCCATTTTGTTAAATTACTACCTAGCTGAGAAAATATCTTGGAGTACTCATTGGCAGGTCAAAAAATAATTGACTAAACAAACATTAGGAGCCACAAAGGCCAATAAAATATTGAACAACATCAGGAGGGGACCTAGGAATAAAATAAAGAGCATCATTTTGTTTCTATTTATAACCAAGTCCTGTACTGTGTTCTGTGGGTTATTCTGGTCTTCATAACTCAAGAGAAATGGAGTGAAGATAGAGAAAGTGCAGAAAAAGGCAACTACAAAAATCAAGGCTGTGCAGCAGCTGCTTAGAGAGATTTAAAAGCCTGGGCTCTTTGAGGAGGAGACTGAAAAGAGAATGTGACTCAGGTTTAAAAGATCTTGAAGGAGGATGGTAAATGGAACACACAAATAACAGCACATCCCACCTAATCTTACCTTTAACAACCTTAATAAAAGAGTTTTAGATGCTGGCACAGTATCAGGGTAATGGACCACCAAAAGTGCTGAAGTTTGCATGCTCTCCTTAAACAGCATTGACTTTTTCTAGCATTCCAGGCAGAATATTGTGTTGGATAGTGTTTGATCAGATTGGGCTGGATAGGGTTTGATCTGACCTGCCAGGACGATTCTTGTATTCAGGAGATCTCTGACCCCAGAACTGCATAGTGCAGCCTCCTCAGGCTTTCCACAGCAAGCACTAAACTATTTGAAGGAAAAGGAAACAAAATCTGCCTGCAGCTCCTCTATAAATCTTTCCCTAATTACCACACGTTCACACAATTTCTAATCTGCATAATATGCAGATTGACTAATTGTAATTATTGTAATTGTCCTTTTTTTTTTTTTTTTGTGGAGGATATGGTATTATGCTAATATAATAGACGATATCCACTATGAATATGTGGATTTTCTCACCCCTTCTGTGTCCAGAATTAGAGAGCAGAGTGAAGGTTTTGCATGTGGTGCTTGCTGTTTAGTGAGGCAAAATCTTTCTGGTTTTTATGTGTTTCCAGATACAGACCTTAACCACAAACATGGATGAAATCTTTCCTCTAGCGAACAAATGATTCTGTCAGAATCATAGAGAGAAGCCTACTGTTGTCTTTATTTTCATATTTGAAGAACCATTAACTTCTGATGTAACTGCCAGAGCTTATATTTAATGAGGAACTGTTTACACTGACAAACAACTGCATTCAGGCTATTGAGCTGAAACATTTGCACTGACTCAGTCAAATGAACAAAAGAAAATGCTCACTGTCCTTCTTTACCCATTAAATAGTAGTGGTGCTTACCTGAGGCAACATACTGTTGCAAACTGATCTTTTGTTAATTAATATGCATCACAGCTTCCCCTGTGGAAAATGGGGACAATAACACTAAGAACTTGGCTATAAAAGTAATATTTTATGTTTTCTTCCATGACAGGGAAGTTGACATGAGCAATGACTGTGCACTTAAAGCTCTCAGATGCTTTGTTGAAGTTGTTCAGCAAAGAAGACTCGGGCGTCTTTTGCACCAACCTTCAGAAAGGCATGAATATAGTTTAGTGGCTTTTTTAATATATTCTCAAGGCAAGAGCAGCTCTGGTTTTCACACATAGCAGCCAGCAGTTTAGTACCGGAGTATATAGAAGTGGAACTAAAATCTCCAGAGGTTACATTACCACAGTTTCTTTCAGACAAAAGGACCATAACAAATTTCCCTCCCTTGCAATGGCTTCATTGTTAAAAAAAAAAAAAAAGGAAGCAGGGTAACTAATATTCATTGGTTATCCTCATGAAGGCAGGCATTACACTACCTGCTGTTTTCTTGCCTTACTGTCTCCTGATTCATGAAGCAAGTACATTGCCTGCTGTTTTCTTGCCTTACTGTCTTCTGGTTCATGAAGCAAGTGCTTTGTCTCCCTGTAGGACCTCATAGGCAGGTAAGTGATAAAGGCCATTGCCTCACTGTAAAACAAAAGAGAAAAAAAGAGCTTGATGTTTGTGGAAACACTTCGTGCAGACCAAGCCTGTTGTGGTGGCAGGGAAAATGGGAGGGGAGACTGGAACACCACCAGTGCCAGCAGGGCTGCACCTGTGAGTGGTGAGAATGGCAAGCTGGCATCTCCTCCTCTGGGTAACACTCCGGCAGAGAATTTCCATTTGATGAGGGAATTTAAAAACATTTGCAATTTGGGCAAACCAGGTAGATTGAACATCTACTGCTATGAAATGCCAAATTGAAATGTTTCCACTTGATGTATTTCTTGTTGGCATGACATAAGCTTTTCTCTCCATCAGGCTGCTTGCCTGACTGTACCAGGTTCTCAGCACGTGAACTCCACTGGAAGGAAGGAAAGCCCCTGGGGGGCTGCCTCTTGTCCCCTCTCACAGAGCTGACTCACAGTATATGTATCTGAAATTGAAGTAACACTGACCTGGAGGGGACTTGGGCTCACAACCTGTCACATGCTGCAGGGTGGCAGGTTTGAAAGCCAAGGTTGTGAGAAACCATGCAAAAATCTCACAGGAAATCTCAATTTCAGGACAGTGATAAAATTTGTAATAATCAAAATCATGCAAACAGCTGAGTTTCAAAGAGGAATGTTTAGGCCTTTGTTAACACAATGTGATAGTTTGGGTTTCAAAATAGTCAGTTTGAAAGGGACATAGTTCCAGTGGGAAAATTTTCAGTATATCTGAGCTTAGACCTTGAGGTATTAGGGATTGCCCAGCATATACACACCTAATCTTATTTTCTCCTCATTTGACACCTGTTTCTGACACATCAGTTGTTTTTTACCACTGGATCATAAAAGTTCTTATTTGGATTCAATGCAAGTGACTCACAGTAAACCATGCATTCAGCAGGAATAGAGAATTTTTTGTTTTGTATCCACAAATAATTTGATTTTTACTCAGTTGCTATGCCAAATAATTTAATGAATGTTTTCTGAAACAAAATGTCAGCCTGTGGCATAATTGCAAACTATTCAATAGAGGTATTTTTACATGTGTTCATTACTCTTCCAAATCTGAATTAAAACACTGGCTGACCTCAGTGATCAATGTAAGCACTCAACTTCATGAATTACCTATGCTTCCAACTGCGCCTTTTCTATAGTTAGCTGTCCCAGGTAAACTGGGACATATGCATTCTGCGTGTATATTATGTATATTTAAATTAATGCAACAGTACAGACAAAAATATTATTAGACCAAAAAAAAAAAAAAAGAGGCAAGCAGAATAGAGATGTGAGCCCAGTGAAACCTAACAGGCAGTGGAAAATCCTTTTTCTCCAGCCATGGCAACCACACACAAGAGATTCACATCTGTGAATCTCAGTTTTCTAGACTGGAGATCAGCCTAGTCTTGGATATTAAAAATACCCTGCTAAATTCTGAATTTTGTTGGCAACTTGCTACTTCAGCTAAAATCTATGGCAAAGGAGCCATAGCATGTAAGAGGGTAAAAACACTGTTCCTTGTATGGAAACCAGACATATTTCACAGGAACCAGCTCCCCTCTCCCATTTTCTTAAGGTGGGTTTGACTGACAGAGACCAGTGCAAGAGAGGAGGTTTTTTTCTTCAATGAATCTATCACTTTTAAAAGGAGACAGATTCATCAGTTGCAACAAGGGATTAGAAGAGCAATTAATACATTTTCCTCTTTCTAATTTTAATAAATATTTTCAATGCCTTTTTTATCCTCTAGATCTGTTCCTTAAGCCCCACAGTAATCTGTGGCAGAGATTAAATTACTCTTCAAATACAAAATTAAATTCTCCACTCCTACATGTCTTCCTCTGAAATGACATCAGTCCCTTAGGGTTTTTCCCCCAGAGGGTTTCTTCCTATGCATCATCACAGCATCATAGTCATTATGGGCAACATGTCTAGGTTAAGCCAGCTGTCTGAATTCCCTAGGCTTCCCTAGGAAAACAGGTACTTCCACAGGGCAATTCAACTATCACTTTTGTGTAGATAAGAGGAATCATAACTAAAGAGTACAGAAAGAGACACACCTGTGGCTCACAGTGACACCAAGTTAGCCAGGCAAAGACAGGATAAACAGAGTGCACTACGAGGAAAACCAGCCACACACAGTACACAAGCACTTATATTTCACTACAGCTGTTACAAAATAATTGGCTAGCTCTAAATTATTTGTGCAAATAAGATTAGTTTCAAAAAACCCCAGCAATCCATGGGTTTAATATATGAGGAGGCTGGCACCGTGTTTTTCTTTACTTGATCCTGCCTTTGCAGCATCTTCTCTTCAGAACCTGGTGCTATTTTCTGAGAAGGTACCTTGCCTGGAAAGCCTGAAGTCTCAGGGATGTTGCAATGCAGGGCAGGGGGAAAGAAAATACATAGTAAAATCTGTCAAATGTTGAGTCCCAAGAGCAGAATGGTAGTAGAAAGTTCAAATGTGGATTTTCAAACAGAGTGAAATTTTGTTTAAATCTGACAGCAAATTTCAGGGCTGGTGGTGGAAAGGGGTGGAAAGGGCAAAAGTCAATGCAATACAAGCTCTATTCTCTTAGGAAATCAAACAAGAAGTATACTTCAAATTCTACACTAATCAATTTGTATGGGGAAAAAAATAAATATCTCTTGTCTCAAGCATTCTTTGTAAAACATGCCAAAGAAAGATTACTGATGCATCAAAAGGTGAAGAAGACAACATTCAGAAAGTGGGAAATTTGTATATGATACCACTGCAGGTAAATGAATGGGAAAAGTGATTTTTTTCAAAAACTACAGAGTGAAATTTCAGCTTGGTATGATACAATTATCTGCCTGCAATTAAATGACACTGCACAAATACTATTACGCATTGTATTTAAATAGCATTTTTTCTAAGACCAGATGGTTAAGTGGCATGCTTCACAAGTGCCACATTTTAGCGACCTGGAAAGGTTGTTACTTTCAATCTTCATTTTTTCATTTACTTAAACAATAATGATGAAAGAACAGGATGCTTCAGGCAGACTCAGGTTAATAGGTATAAATTATGCCCTGGAGTATTGACTCTTTCAAGTCAGTTATTGATTCCTATAAAACAGCCTCCATGTAATTATTTTTTATCTTACTGTAGAAAGTGTATATGAGTTAACTACATGCATATGAAAGTCAAATCCTGACATTTGTGTTCAGTTTTCAGTTCTATATTCAATGAAGTAGCATTCCTACTGAAGTACAGACAGAGATCAATGGAAAGCTCTCTTCTGTCCACTGACACTTTTACACAGACACACACACCAGAGTTTATTGAGTAGTCTGGTGGCCAAGGCACTCTGCATGTTGTGGAAGGTCCAGCAGAGCATAGGCCTGACTTTCATTTAAACCACCCAACTCCCAGATAAGTGTGCTGATCCCTGGGCTACGGGTCAGTTCGTGTTTATGTTAATATGACATATTTTAACCTGGAATGTCATCTTGGACGTGAGGAACATTCCCAGGGAAAGTTTCTACAACTGGTACATTTCTTCTGAAAGTTTCATCACTGATAAATGCATGTTTTACAACACAGGAGAAAGAAAAAAAAAAAAAGAATTCCTGAGCCATTCCATGATTTGCCTCACAGACAGTGAAAACTGCTGACATCGGGATGTCACTGTACAAAGAGTGAGAGTGGGACTCACTTGCTCAGACTGACATATCCATGAAGGAGATATTGAATTAGCCACGCTCCGGTTCCCTTATCATCACCAGAGAGAAACAACCTCTTGTGAGACTAATCCCATTCTATCACGCACAGCTAAAACAGAACAGACAATTCAAATCCCAAATGTGTCCCTTTCACTCTGTTACTTCAAGGGACTTTAGTGATGGCCAGCTGAGGTGTATATTTCTTCAGCAAGGTGAGACAAGTTCCAGTGCAAGGGTCCTTTTCCTGATGGGATAAGATCACGGAGAAGGGAAGTCATGCCTGTTGGTATGCTCCAGGTTCGTCACAAAGGCAGTATCAGAAGCCAGGCTCCAACTGGGTTTCCCAAAACACTGCGCTATATGTCCATTCCATCAGACTGCAATTCCATCCAGCACTTTGCAGCAACGTTGATGGATATTTGGGGTTTGTGAAAAAGCATTCACTTCATATTTAATGAAATTACTTTAGTGTCCATTGACCCATGTATGAAGCAGTCTGGTTACTTGAAATATCTTACAGCTTACAGAGAATTCAGTCTGGCTTTTGGACCCAGAAATGCTCATTGGGGAGTACTTAGCAACTGATGCATCAAAAGATACAACGGTTTCTTTTAAGATACTTATTTAATTAGAAGTGACATTCAGCACAAGGAACATTTACTTCTTGATCATCAAAAAAACCACCCACACAATAATACAGCTGTTGTTTTTCAATCTCTTCCACTTAGACACGCTTCTAAAATGTGTCCATTTGTTATAATGAAGCACTGCATTGGCAGCTGTGCTTCTTCTGTGAACAGTTTGGTCTGCTTCAAGCTCCAGGAATTTGCTTTACATTACCAGGGCTAGCCTCCATCTTTTCTAGCCTGTGCTCAAGGAACCCTAGCACACAACATTTGTCTATCTCAAATTCCTGCCGTCTTTTCTCAGCTCATTAAGTCAGTCTTTTCATGATGTTTCAACAGCAGGAGAGGGTTGAAATCCTTATTAAAACTTGACCCTGATCTTCCTCAATGGATTTGAATGGAATCAGATAGAGAGTGCCTAATCAAACCCATAATGCTTGTGTGCTCCTTGCAAACAAAGCCTTCAGGAAAACCTCTGAAGGGTTGGCTGACTCCAGGCTGCTCATCTGCTGTCCCCTCCTTGCAGACTGCTCCACTCACACATGGTGCCCACAGCTCTCCTGTCCTCACTTCTGAACTGGTACAGTGGTTTCCCTGCCCTACATGTCTCTAACACAGTCTGGAAATCTTCCTTCTTAGGGAGCCAGGAAGAAACGGGTTGGAGGGATCACTTTGGGATTCAGCCTTCTGTGAGTAGTGTCACAGCATTCCTTTGAACACATGTGCTGACTGAGGGACTGTATGAGTCACACAAATCTGCTTCTTAGCTTCAGTCTCCCCAGCATCAGAGCAACTGTCACTATACCAAAACTGGCAATTCAAGGATGCAAAGAGAATGTCAGACTGGATTTAGAGCCCCCTATGAACTTCATTGCACTTGAATATCTACTCGAGAGGTTCCCATTTTTATTCTTTTCTGCAACATTAGCTTTATCGTTCAGCCCCACTGGAAATCATCTGTCCTTTCTTCGAATGAATTGATTCTCAGTAGCCAATTCATTACTGCACTATAGGGAAAAATTACCACAGAAACTCTCTGCCAAGCATCCTGATAGCCAGCTGATGCAGATCATTTCCTGATATTTGTCAGACTGTATGTATTAATAAGATTATTTATTTTAATAAGTGCTGCCAGCATCTGTAACCTCTTCAGAGCACAATACCGGAAACTTGTTGACAAAGGTGTACAAATCAACACACGACATACTCCTTTTCTTGGGGTTTGCAGTTTTTTATTTTTTTTATATGTATCTATTAGTAATATATTTATTTATGGGCATGAGAGCATTTGTACAGGTCCATCTACTCCATTGTCTTGGGTGTACAGCAGACCAATATCAAAAGCTTTAGTAAACCATGTAAGAAATAGGAGACATATGTTGTGCTTTACTCCTCATGCATCCTCCCGATAACCCATGACTTAGGGATGTCCTGAGCTCATGTGTTTAATTGGAACCAGATTTTCACACCTTGTATAAACTTCTTTTAATCCTTTTATAGCTCTTGCCTCCACATATCCATTTCTTTCACTAAATTATGTATTTGGTGAAAAAATACTCCTTTGAATTATACTGCCACCTGACAATCTCATTGGATATCTCTCAGAGTTTGTGTTATGAGAAAAAATAAATTAATGTTTTTTAATAAATACTGTGTCCTAGCCTTTATTTTATGATCTAATGTCTTATAACCCTCTCAGACTTTTTTTTTTCTACCCCAACCTGTTTAATTTCTTCATTGGGACATTGAGTTGGGCTGTTGATCATCTTTATTTCCCTTCTCTGCAGCTTCTATTTCTTCTACTAAATACAGAGAACTAAGACCAAAATTGCATTCAACATTCAATATGAAGACACACAATGAATATATACACAGTATAATAAGGTTTTCTGGTTTGTTCTCCACTCCTTTGATAATCATTCGTAACACACTTTTGGTGGTTTTTTTCAACCACTGCCAAGACTGAACTATTCTTTATAAAGAACAAACAGAGACAATCTCTATTCTGAATGATAATAGCTAATTTTGAGCTCATAACTGTGTAAATATAGTCAGAGTTGGTTTTCCTTATGTGTCCTACTTTGCATCCTATCAACACTGAATTTTATTTGCTGGTTTACTACCCAGTTTCTCAATAATGAGAAAGTCATAGAATGTTAAGGGTTGGAAGGGACTTAAAAGATCATCTCATCTCAACTCCCCCTGCCATGTGCAAGGACACCTCCCACGAGGTTGCTCAAGGCTTTATCCAACCTGGCCTTGAACACTGCTGGGGTTGGGGCATCCACAACCTCCCTGGGCAACCTGTTCCAGTGTCTCACTACTCTCACAGTAAATTTCTTCTTAATATCTAGCCTCAATTTCCTCTCTTTCAGTTTGTACCCATTACTCCTTGTCCTGTCACTACAGCTCCTGATGAAGAGTCCCTCTCTGGCTTCCTTGTAGACCCCCTTCAGACATGGAAGGTTGCTATGAGGTCTCCATGCAGCCTTCTCTTCTCCAGGCTGAACAACCCCAACTCTCTCAGCCTGCCTTCACAGGAGAGGTACTCCAGCCCTCTGATCAACTTTGTGACTCTCCTCTGGACTTGCTCCAACAGTTTCACGTCCTTCTTACCTTGAAGGCACCAGAATTGTATGCAATACTCCAGGTGGGGTCTCACAAGAGGGGAAGAATCACCTCCTTCATGATCTGCAGTAGAAGGGGTGAATCATCTCCTTCCAATAGGATCTGTAGGCCACACTCCTTTTTCCCATATGAGATCCTGGTGAAATTCTGCAACCTGCTGCAGGAGCTCTTGCAGTTCCTAAGGACCAGATTGTAAACTCCTCTGAGAGTCTTTTTGTCAGATTTTCTTTTTACCCGATTTCTCCTGCAGCAAGCATCATCACCTTACTTGTTGAGTTGATGGTTCAACTTGAGGATCTTAAAGGTCTCTTTCAACCTTGACAATTCTATGATTCTATTACTCTATCTTCTTTCCATATAATTTATAAATACAAATGTCTTTTGTACTCCATCAGTAACCTTTCCATTTTTAAAGATGGACTTCTTATTTCTAACCTTTTGTTCCTGTCCTTTAACAATTTTTTAATCTGAAAAGAAACTTTCTTCCTATAACCATTTACAGAGTCTTTGTTGAGAAAATTTGTTAAAACCTCTTCAAAAACTAACATATAACATCTCCTTACTTACCCCTTCCACATTATTCTTATAAAGATATTAAATCTTCCCTTTGGAAAATTTCTGCCCTATTTCATCATATTTACCCAAGAGTCTGCTAGTTTTGTCAGCATGAAGTCATGTCAGGGGAAGTTGAGCTTGAATGTTAGGAAAAGGTTCTTCACCCAGAGGGTGGTTGGGCACTGGAACAGGCTCCCCAGGGAAGTGGTCACAGCACCAAGCCTGACAGAGTTCAAGAAGGGTTTGGCCAATGCACTTGGGCACATGATGTAATTCTTGGGTGTCCTGTGCAGGGCCAGGAGTTGGACCTGATGATCCTTATGTGTCCTTTCCAGCTCAGGGTATTCTATGGTTCTATAATTCTAGTGTTCTTGGCAGAGAAAACATCAAATTGTTGACCCTTTTGGTCTTTTTTAAAATTTGTCATCATGTTTGGAACCTTCTGTTCTCATTGTAACAAGACTAGTCTAAGAGACAGACACACAACGGAAAAACTAGTTTGGGATTTTTCAGATCTGAGTTCTTTGAGAATACAAGGAAGAATGCCATCTAGTCCTGTTTGCCTGTTACTATTCCTTCTACAATTTTTTGTAAGACTTCTTCAACTACTCCACTTTGCGATAGCTCTTGTGATCTGAGAGAGAGATTTCTTTTCTACTCACTTTGCAAGGAATTTAAAAGATAATCTGTTATTTTTGATGTCAATGTGATAATACTTCATACGTTGTATTGTTTGCCAATTAAATATTTTAAAGTCTTCAATCACAACAGAGTTGTTCCCTAGGAAGATTAAAAAAAAAAAAGGCAGAGCAATCTAAGAGCAATAATTGCCTCAGTTTTATCAAATTTATACTTCATTCCAAAAGCTTAAGTGACTTGAGCAGGATGACAGCTCCCCAGATTTAACTAGCATGTAGCAGTTTGAGATCTGTGTAATTGATCGAGTCTAAAATATATGACAGCACTGCTAATTTTTCTCAGTGAAGGTTTTGTAACTGGGATCCATATTGTTTTGAGCATCTGACTGATGTGAAAAGAAAAGTCATGTGGGAGAATGATATGGGTTATTGACTGCACTGCAGGGAATATGAAAGCAGAAAGTAGTGCATTGGTGTTTACATACAGCTGAGCTAAACAAGAATGCCAAATGTTCCCCACTAAGAAGTATTTGAGCCATGACCTCTAACTAGCCATTTTCATTTTAGACAGCATATTCTTTTTCAGTTTAACACAGATCATTGCTATGGGCAAACCATATTTCTTTCCTGCTTGTTTTACAAGTTGTTTAAATACCTGGAACAGTTGAACTGCTGGAGAAAAGCATCGGTATACATGTAAAAAAACCCCCACCTGTTGGTGGGGGTTTTTCACCCCAGTTGCATGAAACAGCTGCTTTCAGTACTTTGAGACTGAAAAACAGAGTTTCCCCTACGTGGGATTTTCCTCCTCCCACAAAAGTCGTATCACAAGTATCACTAGTTTGCTCAGTTCATTGTCAAAAGTACAACACACCTGCCCAAAGGCAGACATAAGCACCAGTCTTTCACGGAGACATGTCAGAGACACAGGATCAGGGAGAAAGTCTGAGCTTAGAAGCATATTTTGAGAGTAGATGAGTTTACCTGCTCCATCTCCTTTTATGTTTTTTCATTGCTGTGAAGATGTGCTGCTTTTACCTAGACGTAGAAAAGGGAGAAAGCTTGAACACTGCACAGTGACTTCTTGGGAGGATCACAGCTCATTTCAGGTGTAAACAAGAGAAATAGCTCAAGAGGACTGTGTTTGGGATTGGGTTTTGCTTCATCCCAATTGGTTTGGAGGAAGAAAACTGTATTTCTAAGAAAATATGGCACAAACCACAGGGCCTGGGACAAGGAGGAAGTGGGAAGACTGGAAGTATGTCTGCCTTTGAAAGCAATCTGCCACCTCGAACAGAAAGTGGAAGGGAAAGGAAAAAAGAGAGATCACACCTGCTAGAGGAAATTAGCATAATTCTTTAAACACATTGTGAAGATCATGACCTTGGCAGGTCATCTCCTCTTTCCTGGGATATTTACATGATCAGCTGAGAAGTATTCACCTGGAATCATGCTGTCAGAGCCAGAGGCCCTGGGAGGGTGCATCTCGCTTTTTTTCATGAGCGAGGGATCCTTGTTGCATATTAGATAGACAGGGAATGATTTGAATCACTTCAGGGAACTGCTGTTTTGATTTTCTCACAACAGGTGTAAAATTTAACCTCATCTCTCCTTGGTTTTACTGATGCCTTGTTAGTAATTGTGAACAATTTTCATATTTGGGGAAATGTATAAAAATCAAACCCAGTTCTGTCTTTGGCAGGTTTCTGTCACTATATCCTAGTCCATGTTCCCAGTGTGACTCAGAAAATTACCAAGGACAAGTGGAAAAACACAATCGTCACAATAATTTCAACATCCTTTTATAAAAAATATTATTCTAGTAACATTTGTCCTAATTTTGCCTTTAACAAAATGTTAGTGTCTCCAAGTGGAGAGATGTTTTTTATGTATGTGAGTTATATCCAGAAGCACTGCATCAAATTGCTTTTTTTTGACAGTTGTCTTGCAAACATCAGAGGCACAGGAGTTACCTCAATGAACTTGTTCTGGGGAGCCCCAGCTTTATTTCCTCACACAGTGCATTTAAGTACCAGACCTGCAGTTAACATATCCTCTTTCAGCAGAGAATGAGGGAAGAAAAAGGGGAAAATTACCTCCATATCACCAGCTGAAGATGCTCAACCACAAATGTTGAAATCAGGTTGTACCTTTGCCACTGGACAATATATAATTCATTATAACTTAATATGTTTACACCTATGTATAGTATATGTATTGCATATATATAGTTTATATATTTTAGTATAATACACAGTATTTTATATATACTATATATTATATTATTATTAAAACTACAGGACTGGATCTCAGGGTTGATGGCAGGAAGCAAAAAAGTTGCCTAGGCTGTTCTGGTCATGAGGACAGATTTTTATTTTAGCCCCGGAACAGTGTCTGACACTCTCACCAGATTTGGTCATACTCTAATCTTGAGCTTTTCTGCAACCAGCAGCAACGAACAGCACCTGCTTCCTAGACAGGGGGTAAGCAGTGATACCAGGTCTCCTTGCCTGTAGAGAGCACAGGAGGTTTTGGTACAGGTTCAGTCCAGAGAACTAGTGCAAACACGTGCCTTAAGACATTACTTTTGTTTTTCTAAATGTTTCTTGTTTCAAAATGTAAGAACCCTGACAACAGAATACTGGTGCAATAATTACAGAAAACAAGAGAGTAAAAACTTAAATAATGGAGAATGGTTTATGTCATAGATGTCACTGAAGTTTGTGGATTATGACAACATCAGAGACTTGACTCTATTTTGACTAAAGGAAGATGGGACAACGAAAAGGTATCAAAAGGTATTTATGCAAGTAAATGTTTTTTTAATGATGAAGTTGCTCGGGAGACTCTGACAAAAGGAGAGGAGCCAAAACTGATACTCCTTATACCTGTAAGGGACCAAATACCAGGCCAGGTGAAACCCTCCACAGGTCTGTGTTTCTACTGGTTTATGACTTATACAGAAATAAGTAGGGACATACCCATTACTTTTCTAAAATATGCCTTGCTCATGACAAGGATGTTCCAGCCCAGTCTGTGGACTGACTTACTGATAAAAAGGAATTAACATGTCAAACAAAATCATTCTCTTTTGGCCTCAGATTTATTTTGTTATAAATATCAAGACCTAATAAGTCATATCTGGGAAATTTCACTCTTCCACTGTCATCTCTTTTATGATGATGCATTTTTGGTCTGGGAAATTTCACTCTTCTTCCGCTGTCATCTGTCTTATGATGATGCATTTTTGGTCTGGGAAATTTCACTCTTCTTCCGCTGTCATCTGTCTTATGATGATGCATTTTTGGTCTGGGAAAGTACATGAAAACCAGAAAGTAATTTCACAGAGTCCAACAGAAGTGTAGATTTGTTGAGTGGACGTTAGATTATATCAGAAAATAAAGTGTAAAACACTTTTTGTTGAGCATCATATTTGTTGTTTAGCAGATTTATAATGAAAAAAATGTTTCTACAAAACTCAGCTCACAGCTGTAGCTGAATAATATCTGTAATAACAGTGGGGTTTGGTTATTTTTTATGTTGGTTTGCAGTGTAGGTCGTCCTTCTGGCAGAAAATTAATCAAATATATTTATAGATGTGACACTTGGACATAGTGAAATAGAATACAGACATAAACATCCCCCAAGATTGGACATGATAGTTTGTTTCATAGTCAATATAAATGGAGTTTTTGTCCTCTCATCTATCCTAACGGTATGTAAGAAAATATCACAGATGAATTATTTTTGAATTTGTGAATAATGTTTTTTCATAGAAAAATGCTGTCATGAAGACAAGCTTTTCAGCAGGAAGGTGGAATTTCCAATTTAGATAACATTACAGAATTATGAAAATGCCCACATACCTCATTTCATCATTTTCTGAATGCAGGCTTTTAATTAAATTCAAAAGTTTTGGGTTGAAAGGTGAATTTGCTGTTCTAAATCAGAACCAAAGTCTCTGATATCAAATTATTTAGGTGATGAATCATTTGAACGTTTTGGTGAAAAGGATGGATTGATTGTCTGTTACAGAGAAGTATCGTAATTTGGATTTCCTCTCTGTTTTGGAAAAAAAATTATGAATTCTTACGTTGTTAGCGGTTTTAATCTCAAATTTGACAATCTTAGGATAAAAATATGTCCTGTCTAACTTTAGGAAAAGCCAACTGAGGCATTCTGAATAGCACAGGGTACCTGACAGTTACCAGGACAATATTCTTTCCAAGGTATATCTTCCAGGTTCCAGGTAGTATGTTCAGGTTACCTGGGCTTTGTAATTATTCCCAAGGAAATTCCTAGGATACATATGCAAACCCAACCTTCACTAAAACCAATGACTTTTGAAGACGTCTTGAAACTCTGTAACTTCTGACCAGTATCCTGCATTCAAGCTCTGAGCCTACAACAACTGCATCTAAAGCAGTGTCAGTGGCATGGTGGTAGGGTTTGAGCACCTATGAATCAGCAGCACTAGTATGTGGTTATCAGGCTCATCATAGTAAGTTTAATGGAGAGAATTCACTACAAGGTCAGTTCATGGTATGGATCAGCAATGATCCAGCAGATAGGAGTGAGCCTGGGCTTAACCTTCTGCTAAGCAGCATAAGTGAACTAAAGATAAATGTTATCTGAAATCAAAGAAACTGTGGTTAATGTGGTGTTTATTTCCTTTCTGGCATGATATCAAACAGCGGCTTTGTAGCAGCAGCAGAGCTATGCCAAGTTCAATGGCAGGCTTGTTTCTGTGGAGAAAAGTCTGTCAGAGCAAGAGGTGGCCTCCAGTGTGGCTTTTGAGCAGGTGGTGGAAGTTACTAGCCTGAGTGGGCACAGCCCAGGCTTCAGCGACAGTGTAAGGATGCTGCCAAGGCCACCCTCAGTGTTTCTTGAGGAAACTCAGTACGATATGAATGTCATGCTCCTAATGACCTAGGAATAAGGTTAAGAAAGTAAAGGGAAAAGTCTCAATTGTCATTTCTGACTAAGATGAATCTATAATACAGTCACAAACAAGAAAAAGCCCACAAATGTAAGACGGAAGAACTCGTGAAGAAAAAGGAGAGGGATGCAGAGTGAGATCTCTGTGTGTCCTTCTGTGTTCAGTGAGTTATTGACTGACTCAGGGCAGAAGCACTGGGGCTGAAGAGTCCCTGGCTGCTGCACTTCTACCCAATCCTCCACCAAACAACCACCTCCACAGACACGCTGACCTCATTGATATGGGGCTCTTACCCTGCCATAGACAGTGTGAGTCTGCAGGGCCCTGCAGGCAGCCCTGTGTTTGCTTTTTAAATACCCATAGTCTCAAACAGAAGTATTGTTTTCTTTGTCTTCCAGACTCCCAAAGCATGCTTATGAGACAGAGCTCCTCCATAAATTCACCTTCTGATGTACAGTGCGCTGCATTAATACTTCTGACAGCTAACTTTTGGCATTAGGCCAGCATCTGAACTCTTTCACAGAAATCAGAAATGGAGCAGGTGTTGTGGTTTAACACCAACTGCCCACACAGCCCCACACAAACAATCTCTCACTCCCTCCATCCTGGTGGAGTGTGGGAGAGAATCGGAAGTGTAAAAGTGAGAAAACTTGTGGTTTGAGGTAAAGACAGTTTAATAGATAGAGGAAAAACTTTGCACAAGCAAAGCAAAGCAAGGAATTCATTCACTGCTTCCCATTGGCAAGCAGGTGTTCAGCCAACTCCAGGAAAGCTGGGCTCCATCACCTGTAAGGTGTAAGAAGACAAAGACTATATCTCTGAACATCCTCTGCTTCCTTCTTCCCCCAGCTCTGTAGGCTCAGCATGACACCATATGGTGTAGGGTATCCCTGTGGTAATTGGGGTCAGCTGTCCCAGCTCTGTCCCCTCCCAACTCCTTGTGCATCCCCGGGCCTCTCACTGGTGGGCTGGAGTAAGGAGCAGAAAAGGCCTTGAATCTGTGCAAGCGTTGCTCAGCAATAACAAAACCATCTCTATATTGCCAACCCTATTTTCGGTGCAAATCCAAAACACAGCCTCACAGTGGCTACTGTGAAGAAAATTAACTCTACCTCAGCCAAAGTCACCCCAGCAGGTGAGTTCGGTGTGGCTTCAAACTGCGAATTAGAGCCCTTGAGTTCAAACAGAAGAAGTGGGAAGGTGGGAGCAGCCTGCAGTAGGAGGTCCCTGCAGCTGTGGGACTGGAGGTCCTTCCAGGCTCACACCTAATACAGCTCTATACCCTGACTGCTGTTCAGCTCATCCTGAGGCCTGATGATGAGCTGAAGCAGATGTGGAATTTAGCTGAAAGAGCTGATGCTAAACAGTACGAGACGTCAGTTCTCAGCAAGGTTAATAACACTGCTGGGACACAAATCATCTGTTGGGACACAGCCAGACAGCAGCAAATTGCAGGCCTAATAACAGAAAGTATAAATGATATATGGTAGGTGTGATTAAGGCAAATATCTGCCAAATACAACTATAAGGATTGTAACATGGAGGACAGGGTAGAGCAAAATCAGCGTGAGCCGTGAAAGAGAGTGTGACTGGCAGCACAGAGGTGCATTTTAATCATTGAGCCAGCACTAATCTTCACTTCCCTAAAGGAAAGAGGCAACTAAAGCTGATGAGGATGGCTCTGAAGAGGCACACTTTTGGGAAGGCAAAACCACTTGGCTCCCAACAGCATAGGCTGCGATTTGAAGGAGCAGCAATGCTGGCAGAGGTTATGGTTGTAAACTCAGCAGCAGCAGCAGGGAGGAATGCCATGAGCACAATGTTTTCCACACAGTGTTTCATCTTGTGATTTTATTCTACTCACCCCCTGGGAAGCCCAACATCATCCTAATCTTCATCCATTGTTGTATAAATAAATACTTGTCTGAATTACCCCTTCCTCTGCGAGGATAGGTTAATGGTGGGCCAGCACGAGCTTCACGCCTGCTCACCTACAGGAAAGCAATTTCCCTGGCCCAGCCCCATGGCCAGCAAGCTGCTCTCCCCCTGACTGGGTGCTCCACATGCCCGCGCTCCTGCTCCCAAGGTACTCAGCATCTCCTCCAGGAGTCTTTACTACACAGTGTCCTCTGTCTCTGCAGCTTATAGGCAGCTGGGTGACAAGGCTGGGCATCCAAGGGACCCCAGGGCCTGAGAATGGTGATGGAGCACTGTGACCTGGGGCACTGGCAGGGAAGAGGAAGGACTTTGCCACTGTCTCCAAGGGGTTTTGATCTTTCCACTCTGAATGAAGTAGAGGAGGGAGTATGACGAGGGCCCCCATTCAAAGCAGTGGGAACCATGTGAGACAGCATTTTGGCAGCAGTATAACCCCCCAGAAGGATGAGCACAGCTCCAAGAGCTGCTGCAAAATACCCCACTTAGAGTTCTATGCTCAGAGATGCCTGTGTGAGAAGCACTTGGTGTGTCAACCTATGATCCAACCTCCAAGGTGAAGCCCTGACAGACCTATGGGAAAAAGCCCTGTACCTGCTGTGGGTCGTGGTGGCAGGTCCGAAGCTGGACAGGTTTCTGGAGGCTACAGGAGGTGTCTTGGTCACACACACTGGATCTTGGCACATAGGCATAGATTCTGGAAATGAAAGTTATACTGACCCCAAGAAAATTTTATCTTCAAAAGAACAAGTAAAAAGTAATGAATAACTTAAAGCAGCTGATGGCCATCAGCTGTTTTTCAAATTACTGATTTGAAAACAACATTGGTGGCATAACAGCATTTTTCATGATAAGCAGAAAACAAATGCATCAGAATAATAGCTAACAGTCTTGTGCTTCAGAAAACAACAGACTAAAATATTTTTATTTATGTATAATAGGAGATAACAAAATAATCTTAAATTGCAGTATGATGCAGAGAATACTTCAGTGAAGTGCTGATGTAATAAGTTACCTTTGCTGTTACATGAACACCAATAATAATCTTTTCTAGGGGGTACTATGACTAGCCTCAGTAAACAGATGCACACTAATTGTGATCTGACAATTACACATGCTGATCACAGAATGTAGAAATACTCCTCAGTGTAAATTCCATGCCAGTAGGGGATTTCACCTGCGATAATCAAATCTGCATATGTTGATAGATGAATGTCTGACGTACTCAGCTTTATAAATCTGATTAAGCCTATTTTTAAGAAATATTTTCAGAATTATGCAGTAGCACAACCTACAGCCACTATTTCCTGGGTATTTTTTAAAACATGAGACAGCTCCATCAGTTTCAAATTTGGAAATGCATACAGATAAGACAAACAGAGGGGGAGGAGGAGGGAAGGGGGGGGGGGAAAGGAAGGGAACAAAAGCTGTGTACACAAATAACAGTTTAATTTGTGAAGAATTACTTGTTCTACTTTTCTGGCCTTTTCTGTAAGATAGCTACAGAATACTTTATTTCTGATGTGTGTTTGTTTCTCTGTTGAAAATGTTTGTCAACATCTGTGGCACATAAAAGAAATCTCAGGACACAAGCTAACAGGAATTTTCCAAATAAGAGTCCTTTGAAACACACATATAGCTTATTTAAATCATATAACTTGCACCCTGGAGTAGCCACTTTCATAGTATTAACACCCTTTTTTTATAGGTAGTGGTATGCAGGTAACAACCACTTGCTTCTGGTTGGTTTTGAACCACTTCAAATTGTCACAAGACTTTGATTCAGTGATTTAAGGATTTGTAGATTCTCTGAAATTACTAGCATGGCAAAGACTGAATTTACCGGAAGAATCTCAGCAAAAATAAGTGTAGTTGAAACACAGCCTGAAAAAAAATAAGGAAAAAATAAAAACATAAAGGCAAGCAAATTGGTATGTGGAGAAATAAATCCTATATTTAATACAGAAAGCTTTTATCTGTTTTGGCTGTTACACAGTCTATTTGTTATAGTGGCTAGCTTACAAATGTGTTATGTCACCAAGCTGATTATGAACTAAATGTGACAATTTAGACTCTGGCACGTGCAAAAACGTTTTGAGAATGTATACTGACCTTGAGTATACACACAAATACACTGAAAAAACCACAGAGACTTAACCTAAAAGTGACTTTATTTTAAGGCTTGTATCTGCAAACACGCAGGGGCCGCAAAGGCTTCCACAAAACTCAGAAACACCCAAGCATGAAGCTGCTGAAACAATTTTGACTCATAAGATGTAGGAGTCACAGATTACATTTTTTCAATATTTGTGTTATTCTCTCGTATTGCAACAAGTGAACATTAATCTGTTCGAAGAAATCCATGGTTGGCTTGCTTCCACCTTTCTGTGACAGGATAAAGTAAGCCTTTTCTGTTCTGAGTGGCAGATAATTTCTTTAGTAAACACGTAATAATGTAGAAAAAAAAAACAACAAAGGTAAGTAAACTGAAGGTTTTAATCCTAAATCAGGGAAATTTTTGCCCTTGTTGCTGGCTTTCCAACATACGTCATCATCCATGACAATGAGAGACAACTTGAATACTGCTGGTATCTGAAAATGTGTTTCTATCAAAGAAAGATTAAGAAACCAAAGAAAAAGCTGGACAGAACACAAGCAAGAAATAATAATTACTTCAATCTCTGCCCTTTCTATATGCCTCATTTTAAGTTACTTCAAAGAGGGATTATGTTTTTTAGAGAAAAATTGACCTTCAAAAGGGACTGAAGTTCTTTATCTCCCAAACTACTATTGAGATCTGCCTCAGACAGTTATGGATCCAGTGGCTTATGTTAGGGCAAAATTAATTTAAAAGGTGCAAGCTCTCCTGGCTGTAATCTGCTCGGTTTTGAAATAATCTGAACAAGTCTGTGTACAGACAAACTTTCATAAAGTCTAAAAAGAAAACAGTTAGCACCAGCCATTGACCAGCTGTGATGCCACAGGGCAATTACTGAAAGATCCTAAATCTAGTTATTTCTGCTCCTACAGCTGTGCCTCCTCTCTCTCTCTCTCTCTCCAGTACCACACACCCCAAGTTCCCTGTCTCTCATGGAAGCACTGGTTCCCTCCACCTCACCCCGGCAGGAACAACCCAGCTGCCATCAGCACCGAGGCTGTTCTTGCTCTCTCCTCTCTTGAAGGCTGCCTCTTGTGCGTGCTTGCAGAGGTGAAACAAGAAAACTGGGTGAGCACTGTCACTGTGAGGCAGGAGACGAGGGAACTGTTTTTTGCTCAGTTTGGAGGAACTTACCAGCACTGCTTTCTCCATGGAGAAGAGTTTCCCATGGCCTCCTTTTGATACAGCTGAAGCTGCTCTCTTCTCATTCAAGTGGCAGAGTTATGGGTTGATGTTAATTGTACCACACCAGGTCCTGCTTATACAGCCTGCAGGATGTAAAGCTGAAAATTGCCCACAGCTCTCAGGAAATCATCTGATATATTTAGAGCTATAACTTTCTTTTATTCAATTATTTTCTGAGAAGTGATTTTAAGCTCCAGCATTTGAATAGAAACTAGGCATCAGATTAGTTCATGAACAGAATCCATAGCATTTAATAGCCCATTCTCTCTCCCAGTCAATAGAATTTCTTCTTTAAAACCTCAGGGAAGCAATTGTTACAGCTGAGTTCAGTGAGGTATTTGCTAATGTATTGCCAGTTAACAATTATATTGACTGGAGAATTCAGCTGACTTCCTTCTATATTACAATCACATAAAAAAACATATCAGGAGGTAATTAAATGAAACATTGTTTAAAGAGACCTAATATAAATCTATCAATAGAAATATATTTCAAGTATTTAAAGAACCATCAACATTTATCGCATTGACATGAAACAGGAGCTAGATTAAGAAACTTAACATTTCCTTCAGAACATTTTCCAATCTTTAGGATTTGAATGCTTTAGAGAAAATATATATTGCAAAGCTATTTAAAATAAAGGCAAGATTCTTTAAGCAGAAGAAAATCAGAGAAGAGATGATGAAGATCAGTTTTCAAAGCAAATTTTATACTGGTTCTCTAAAGCCTTCTCCACTCCCCTCTCTGTTAAAAAGCAAAACACCGGAACACATTACAATTTTTTGCAGGTTTTTTTTGTAGCCAAGTGATATTTGTTTTCTTGGCATAAAACTTCGTCCATTGGAGTGATGGTTCGTTATCTATTTAAGAAAAGGTGTCCATTCCTGTGAGGTGGCTGCTGTGATGCTGTGCCACAGCAGGCAGCCTGTGATGTACAGCACCCCCAAAATCCAGGCACACCCAGGAGGAGGTGAGGGGAAAGTGGCAGCTCCTACAGACAAAGCAATTGTTAGCGTGCACTGAGCACATTTGTAGAAATCTGGTAATGTATCTAATTCACAAGTTTACCTGTTTGAGCAGCATTTCATATAATGGCAGATTTGAAACATGAGTGGTCTTGGATGAGGGGGCTGGTGCATGAAGTAAGGAAATAGCAAAGAGGCACACAGGCTGAGAATGAAGGCATACTAGCCTTAAGGTATCCCAAGTGCTCAGGCCTAGCAAGAGCAATTAGCAACACTTACATGATCAGGTCACTAGAAGCTATAGGAGAAATTACCTATATTCACTTCAGATGATTCTGGAAAGGATTTAGGTGCTTGTATCCTCAAATCATAATTGTAAATTACTGAGAGGAAGGGAAGGCAGAGATGAAGCAAAGGCAGTATTGAGAACAAGACAATGCTGCTGCAAGGCTGACCATAGCTCAAAATTCTGGGCACATCTTGGGGACTTCCAAGGGGAATGGAGCAAGTTATTACACAGGCCTTCTATTATTAAGCCTGTTTTCTTCTGGCGTTTTCAATTACCTTCTTTTTACTGTAAGGCTGATCTGAATTCTCATATATAAGGACCTAGCTTTTTGTTTGGTTAGGGTTTTGGTCATTAAGCTTGTATGTGAAGTGGAGCAAGTGGATTCAGGAACCAAATAAAACAGTGTAGTTGGGAACTCCTGAGAAATCTGTGTTCTTATGTATACATGGGGACCCAAGAGAAGCCTGACCTCTGTGATGCAAAAGCACTGGATTTGACATGATTTTTGACAAAGGATTTCATGCAATTCATTGGTTTACACCAGAAAAACCCCAGAACAACTCCTAG
Organism: Oxyruncus cristatus; assembly: GCA_013399855.1. Classification (NCBI taxonomy): domain Eukaryota; kingdom Metazoa; phylum Chordata; class Aves; order Passeriformes; family Cotingidae; genus Oxyruncus; species Oxyruncus cristatus. The sequence goes on from VXAY01002692.1 coordinate 821,724, forward strand.
AGATTTATGTTAAGATATTATTTGCAAAGACTTATATTTCCCAAGACAAGCTCATAAAAACACAGGTGGTAAAGCAAACCAGAAGGTAGGAAGGCTGAAGAAATGCAGCAGGGTATTCTAAGGCCAAGGGTGTCATCCTTTTTGGCTCTTGAAGTTTGATTGTGGATGATAGAAAACAGAAACCTCCTGTAACTCCCTTGGTTAGCCTCTCATTTAATAAAACAAGTATCTAAAAACAAAAAGGTAAGTAAAGACTATAATCTCCAGGCATGTACAAAAGCAATTGCTATTGTTTTTTAATGCACAAGCAAGTTTATAATGATTCAGCAACTAAATATGATTTGTCAAGAACAAATTGTATCAAATGGATCTAATTACCTTCTGTAATAGGGTAACAGACATCACAGGGAGCAGGGGAGGAAGCACAATATGCTGCATTGGCTTCACTTTTGAAAAAAAAAGTTGCTGTAGCTAGGGGCTGCGTGGATGAAAAGCTGGTTGGGAAGTAATATTCAGAAAGATGCTAAAGTGTTAATTGTCCAAGAACAACCAGGGTTCAGCAAGAGTCTCTTTTGAATATGATTTTGCCTGGTACTTTCTGTAACAACTGAGCCGATATGACATTTTACACTTCAGAAGTCTGCAGGGAATGTTACCTTAGGCAAGACTGAAGGCACATTTGAGTGCAAGATTCGACTTCAGAATTGCCAGGATCAGCTGGGGAAACTGACTCAAAAGACTGAGATTAAATTTAGTAGGACAAGCTACCTTGCTACACAGGTGGAAATAGTCACAAAGGGCAACTGGCTGGACTTTTTTTCTTTGAAATTGAGATCTAGTGGTGGTTGTCACACACCAAGTTGTTGGTAATGTCAGCCTGTGGCAAAAAAAAAAAAAAAGCCAGCGGTAATACAGGGGGTTTTTTAATAGAAAGATTCTGCAAAATACACAGAGTAATCCCTATGCTCTATTTCACTTTCATACAGCTTCCACCAACATTTTTTAATGTGCCACTGGAGGTCTTTCTTGACCTCAGTTTAGGCAAACATTGGCTAGAAAAGGTATAACTAGCTGATCCTGCCTTAGACACGGGAGTAAACCAGATGATCTCTTAAAGTCTCTTCAAAAAAACCTATTTTTTCATTATTTCAATGTAAGAATGAAATACAATGATATTAATCACTCTTGCTCAGTGCTAGAGTTCCCTCTGCTGTACTTTCTTTTTTTCACAACTCCTCTCCTGTCATCCTGAGAAGCCCAAGGGAAGGAAGATTCTTTCTTCTGTCTGCTCTCCTCCTTTGGTGGCATGCTGTCTTGTCTTGATCTTCTCCTGGTTGTCATCCCTGCTGTGTCCTTCACAGACCACTGCCCTGTTGCTTCACTCAGAATAAATCTGCCTTCAGGAATGTGTGGGCCTGGTGTGAAACAAAGAGCAACCTCACAGCAAACACCACTGTACGTCTTCTGCTATAGGAACCAGGTTAGACTGACCAGATGCTTGGCTTTTGTTTCTTCATCTCTGTGACATTTTACAACTGCAATCAAGCCATTACATTGCTGGGTTTTGTGTTGTGCACTTTGACACCTTGGGCAGACTTGGAGCCAAAACTGTCAGTGTATTTACTGTGTTCTTTGAAGCTATGATATGCCTAAGAATTAGTGGTTGCAAAACTTGCTGCGCTCCTCAAAATCTGAGTTGACTACAGAGTGAGTCCCTTCCATTTCATCCTTTGCAGTCGTGTCACCTCTTGCCATGCTGCCTTGTAGGGCTGTCCACAATAATCCACCAAGTTTTCAAAAATTGTGCTCTGGAGATGGCTACCCATATTCATAGTGAGATGGTTAGAAATATGCTGCTTAACTACAAAAGGTTTTCATCTGGTTTTGGACACCCCGGTCTGAAAGCCAACACTCTGTGCGAACATGGTTGACAGTGCTAGAACAGAAATGTTTTGTTTTCTTTCTCTTCAAAAGGACAAATCCCATTTTTCAAGGATTGTCTTGACACTGACAAAAAGATCTACAAAACCTTCCTGCCCACCTCCCCTCCCCAACAACCATCCTTGCATGACCCCCCTGCTTAAAAACCTCTGAATGTCACCAGTCCCAGAACAGGAAAAGTTTGGGAGCAATGAAATGTGATTGGTTAATACCATACAAAACCTGATCTCTGTTTTCCAGATAGATCATTACAGATTAGTCACTTCAGCTAATATGAATACAACACTCATTCTTGCTTCTTCTGTTGAATTTTGGGATTCAACATGCCACTGAATCAGGGTCAAACTGAGGCTGCCATCAGGAGCAGTATGTATTGCAGTCCGACAGTTAAGGGCTGTTTCCACAAAAAGAGATGGTAAGGACTGTAAGGAATTAAATTTTCAATCAATTTCTGTACCTTTACAACCAGCTTGAATTCTTTTATCATAACCTGAACATGTAAGAAAAAAATATTCTTTCCTAAAACAAATCATGTCACATGCCTTCAGAGGGAGACTTGGAACATTGCAATGCTTTTTTGTTATTCCACTGAACGTATATATTTTCATAGTGTGTAATGTTTTTCCTGTGCAATTTCCATTTATCTAATAATATAAAAAAGTAGCATTTGAAGCTTGGCAAACAGATCAATGTGGACATTAACATTATCTTGATAAACAGATATTTCTGCAGGAGTTGAAATATGGATGTTTTGTCAACCAGAAAATCTGGTATTCAGCCTCGGGTGTCTTCCTTGTTTGACATACTCTGTAGCTTCTAACTATTGGAGAGACTGATATGATCACTGGAAGGTTTTTTTGGATGCAGCTGAGACCAAAGTTCAGCCCATTTAAGAAAGATGATAACTTCCAGCAGGTTTTCATTTCTTAATAGAAGAGGAATTAGCTCAAAAGGCTGCAGAGACATTTCCAGGTTAAATCACAGCTGCTAAGGGGACTGACTTAGACAGAAGGGTCTGTGCTTCAAACTTGTATCAATAAAACAAATAGAAAACAGAGGAAGTGATCCAGAAAGTTACAACAGCTCAGTGTTTGAAGCAATTGTTCAAAGGAAAAGGACGAAATACTTCGGCTGGATATTTGGTTATCTGGAGCCGGAAAGGAATGATCACCATTTCTTTTTTTCAACATAACATGGGAACAAATGAAAGAAATTGCTGTCAAGTTTTATTTTCTTAAGCAACTCCTATGGCAAACCAAATGTTTAAGGAAACAATAACAAAAGTGTATGAACATGATGTTACTATCTGTGAGGGAAGGGACAATATGCTGTTATATATTCTCTAAAATCTTTCAAAATTTTGTCCTTTACTTATTTTACAATGACTCCAAAGTCCTCTCACCTCTCTATCTATATCTCGAGTTGTAAAACTGGGACCAGAACTGTTCCTCAAGAAGAACTTGCAGGTCTGCAGATAAAGAGGGCTAAATGAATACGAAGTGTAATTTTTATTGACTCTGACAACTTGATGGTCTCTAAGGGCCTCCCACTGGTCAAACAACAGAACTACATTAATATCCTCTTAAATAAGTCTCCCTTCACTTTGGAGTTAGATGTGTGAGGGCTTTGACAACTCATATAAGATGAAGAGGGCTCAGACAGGACCCGGGCCAGGTCATGGGGAAGTCCCCAAGATTATTTGGAAGAGAGATTCTCACAGGACTAGGTGAAAGAAAGCACAAATTTCCACCCAGAAAACTTTCAGTGCCTATTTAACCTCAATCTCAAGAGTTCCCTGAGGATGGGTTACCTGCCTATGCTGTATTTTGTTTTTCAAATGAGTCATGATTTCATGAATAGAAAGAGAATGTTTTAAAAATACCTCAGAAACTTGTGGGCGAAAGGGGGCAGAGGTGTACTGAAGATGGGCAAAAAAGCCAGGGTGACTAGGTAGAATAGAAGCTAAGGCCCAAAATTGTCCTTAGCCTGTTCCTCAAGCTTTCCTCTCTAGGACTGGAAATGATCTTGGCAGCCTGGAGCTGCCAGCTGCTGAGCCAGTTTGGAAAGTATGGTCCTTCTTCACTTAGACTAAGAATGCCAACTCTCCTCAGCCATCCGGCAAAGCTCACATCTGGATCCAGTCGCATCAGTCTGCCAGATCACCTAGACACACTTTTCTTTGTCCATGCTGTTGTTATACTCTTTTGTTCTGCTTCCATTTCCACATTACTCTTCTTAACTTCATTGCCTCGTCTTTCTCTTGCTCATGAGGAAGAGCTTTCCTGTAGCAGCTAGCTTGAGTGAGTATCCTTGTATGAGCCTACATGGGGCAATAAATCAATCCTATCTCCCTGCACTGTGAGGTTCAGGCATTTCCAACTGCCTCTCAGCTGGCCTGAACAGTCTTGATGATTGTCAGTGTTCAGGCAGCATACAAATCTAGCCAACCCTTGCAAAAAGTGACGTTTCTAGCCTTCTTACAAAGGTGTTGGAGCATCATGTCTTCCTAGTATCAACATCGTGATGTTGCTGCATATTATAGTGGAATTATGGTGGAGTGAGCCAGGCCTCAGGAGAGACCCCTGAACATTCTGTTTCCTAAGCACAAGCTGCACCCAGTATTTCTTTTCCCAGGCTATACATGCATATGTGTATATATATATATATATATATATATATATGTTAAGTGATAAAATGACAAATTTGGCCTCAAACCTTGGATGTCTGGAAAGCAGTGACACTACACACTGAAGGAGACTGGCTCTCCTAAGATTGGCTACCAAAGTAATCATTTAGCAGCTAACAGTATGCCAAGGCTTTATCCACATAGGAAGTTTATCCCACACCTCAGCCTTGGGCTGTTGAGCTTTAGCTGCTTGTGTCTAATTTTCCCACTCAGTCCAGAGACACGGTGCTTCCTGGCTCTTCCTTTGGGTCACGTTCTTGCACAATGTGAGTGGACTGTGGGCAGCTGGTTGTTCTCCATGAGGAAGAGCTCCCAAAATCACTTACCTACAGCACTAAGCTTTGGGCAAGGCAAGAGAGGCAGGTCCTGGACACCCTCACATTGCATTTCAGGTTGCTGTTCTTGGGATCTCAGCTGTCCATTGCCATCTTCTGAGTGATGTCCAGGGGCTGGCAGCACTATCATGGATACAACAGCAATGAAGTAGGTGCATCTGGCCAAAACAGTTCTTTAGGATAGAGCTAGCCTAGCAGACCCAGGGAGAGTAAAAGGGATAATTCTATTTCCTAGGTTTGAATAGCTCAAAATTTGCCTCTCCTGCTCAGTAGTACAGACACAACACTTCTCTGTGAAGGGGAAGTCCTGACAGCCTAGCCCTGAGGCACTCTGTCTGCTGAGCTGTATTTATTTTTGAGCACCACTAGTACCAAAGAGCCAAGAGCATGAGAAGGCTTTTGTCCCTCCTGGATTCCAGAAGATTGTGATCAAAAGCAGTAATTTAGTTAAGTACCAAAGAAAACCTTGTGTTTTCTCTTTTTTTTTTCCCACAACCAGCCTTAATTAATGTTTCAAATACATCTTCCCTGTGTTCACCTCCTCTTATAAAGACATCTAACATGGTTCAAATCCTGACTGTGTCTCCTGTGCTCCAGTGACCATAAGGGAAGCTTAGGCTGGCAAACTGAGATCTGCAAGTCTAAAGTGAAATTGAGGCAAAGTGAGAGAGGAGATGCTCTTGTAGGTCAACACAGATGGATAAGAGACTGCCAAAATTGCCTTGGTGACTGAACAAGACATGAGAAACAAGTTAAATATTGTAAGTCATCTGCGAATGTGATTGAAAGAGATGGTAATCACTGCAGAGGTAGACAAGTCTTCCTGTTCCTAGCAGAAGCATATGAGCTGTATTTTATTAAATTACCTAAATTCAAGAAAGAAACAGCTGTTTGTGTGATCCTTTGTCACTGCTAGCAGTCTTTAACTTAAAAGGACCCAGCTCCACAAGGCCAGATCCACGGTTGCAGTAAATCAGTAAAATTAGTGCCTTCAAAGGCCCCCAAATTCAACCTCAGCTTCTGTATCTCTGAGTTTGCCTCTGCTTTCCATCACAAAAGCAATTCAGGCTTACACTATCTCTAGACAACCCAGCCCTGTGCTATAAAGGGACTACACGCTTTTCAACTCATTATAGACACTAATAAAACACCCAGGGTCCTTGACATTTAATCTCCTCTTGTAATAATGTTGGAAATAATCAAAATGTGGAAATTCATTTCATAGTTTTGGCTCTTGAACTGGCTGAGTATAACATTTTATGCTGCCCTAATAAAGGGCAGGTGAGATCATGCCTTTCACGTTGCTTGAGAAAAATAGTAAAGAATTCTGTGCAGAAAATTAAAAAAAGGCTCAAAATCTCTTTTCAGACCCAACCCCCTTGTCTGCAGCAGTCATTCATGTTATGTGCCACTCTGGCTCATCTGTCAGAATTGCACGGACATCAAAAGCTAAGGTCTTCATGGCAGCCAGGAGTGGTCCTCAGATAAGGGTGTCAGAGACAGCCCTGCTCTTACAAGTATTTTTAAACAGGAAGCAAAGGTGTTTCAAAGAAGATCTAAAATTTAAGAGACCCAGGATATATGCTCCTAGGCAGAGGGGACTCCTTTCCATGAGCCCCACAGCCCTGATTCACAGCAGCCTTGGCACTGGGCAGGGACAGCATTCTCCAAGATGGTGTGAAGCCAGGTAAGGAAAATGCCATGGAAATTATACAAGTGGAGAAGTAAGAAGTTGCTTAGCAAATGCCTTGGGAGGACTCCTGCCTATCTGAGATGGCAATGCAGCTTGTCCTGCCCACTTCCAAGTTTACCACCCATGGGAGTATATATAAGGGAGAAAAAAGAGGAGAAGCTTTCTGCAATGAGTCTTGAATTTTTATCTCTATCGCTCCAACCTAATCAAAAGGCTATTGAGTGTAATGGAAAGGCTTCCAGGCTCCCTTTGAATCATGGAAGCTAGGAAAAACTCCCAGTGGTGTACTGACCCCTCTTCAGAATAACACCAACCTGACCAGATTGTCACACCAAGGAAACCCTAGCTCACTGCCCAGGTGGAAAATGGGTCTGGGTTTTTCAGGCCAGGGTCCCATAGCCAGGCACCAGAATGATGCTGAGCCATCCATAATGCCTCCAGGGACATTGCATAGGCCCTGGGAAAAGGCAGTGGCCAAGAGCCTATGCCCGGGCTAGTGAGCATTGACCCTTCCTGTGCCTGCCTGGTTTCAGGTATGAGGATGCAGCATCTCTTCCAATGAAGTGTTTTACTGTGTGCAGAAGACACACATTCTGCTAGCATTAATCTTCCAGTCTTCTCACGGCCAGTCGAGCTTGAAGGAACTATTACACAGTCTATAAAGTTTAAAAGAATAAGAACAGCTTAGCTCCCCATAAATAGATTGAAACAAAACCCACTCAGAGCATCTCTTCTACAGCAGCCACACAGACTAGACAGATAATGAGTCAGAAATGGAACCAGCTGTAACTGAGGAACAAATGTGCAGAAGATTCCCCCAGAAGTACAGTTCCAATTTTTGTTTAAAAAAAAAAATCAAACAAACAAACAAAAACCAAAACAAAAAAACCCCAACCACATTCTCCAACCTGACAAATAGGGCTTCCAGAAAAATACAATAGTTTTAGAGAACTGTCATTTATCAGAAATGCATCCTAAATAGCTTTGTTTTATACTAGACAGTCGGAGCAAAGGCATAACAAATCCTGCCCTTCAACTCAAGGGGGTCAGGGTGGTTCTAAGGGTTCCTGTTTCCACTGACAGCCATGATTTTCAGTCTGAGTGCACCTCCCTGCAGGAATAACAACGAAGTTACAGGTTTAACAATATGAACTCTTCTCAAAGCTCAGCTCTGTGTTTGTGAGCATCCAAACCTAGGGAGAGGTAAGCTCAGCTGTAGTGAAGGCTGCTCCCATCTGCACTTCCACCCATCATCATGACTTACATCATGACACCATCATTGTTAGATTAGGAAAATACAGGAATAGCTAGGCACAATGCTGGCACTTTCTGGCCAGAGCAGGAGAAGTGAGGAGAGATGTGTGTAAGAAAGTTTGAGTTGAGAATGAAGCTACTTAGCAGCTCCTTTGCTTCTCTGTGAAGAGGGGTGTGTGTAAACTGCCAATCAGAATGAATTCTGGAGAAAAGGCTTTATTAAATGTGCTATGTGTTTTCCATCTTAGATTTCAAATCACAGAAAGACTAAAATTCATTGCAGATAATTTTCTTGAGGATTTCACTACTTCCTCTGCTCACAAATCATCTGCAAGTAGATTGTGAGTCTGTTTCCATCCCTCCACTAATTTCTTTACGTACACTTAAGGGTACCTTTAAGTACCCTTAAGGATCACAGGCAAAACCAGAGCTCCTGTAATGGCAAGGCATCCATCGACAGATGCCCAGTACCATCAAGGAGACCCACCTGTATCACATGGCAGGAAAGCCTGCAGCAGAAGATCCCAAAGTAAAATGTCGTTGAACAGATTACAAAGCCGGGATGGGGCGAGGAAAGCACAACAGAGTCTGAACTGAGTGTGAGGAAGGAGTGCCAGGGAATACAAGCAACTGATGCTGGAGGGGAGCAGCCATGCAATCAGAGAGCAATGGGGGGTGGATAGGCACCAGATAATTCTGCTCTTGGGGATAAATCTCTTGCTGATTTATAACCAAATGAACAATTCAGCTCGTGAAGGAAAGCCTGGCCCCTTTGGTCAGGCATGTGAGGCTCTGCAAGAGTGCTCACATGGTCCATGTGCACGGTTGTCTGTGGGGAACAAAAAGGCTTTGCTCAGAGCTCCCCCCCTGCCTGCAGACAGCTGCTCTCTAAAGCCACAGAGGGTCTACCAGGGTAGCTGCAGCTTTCAGCGAAGGAATTATATCCCAAGAGGAACCACAGTGAGCCTCAAAGACCTGCACATATTTTTGCTAATGGAAGAAATCCTTAAAGACCTTCTTATAATATAATCTAGGGCATAAAATATTTAAAAAAAACAATGGAAAGTCAACCATGTAGTGATGACAGTGCCCTGAGCCTGCCCCTTTTGAGGAGAGCTTGGTATCCCACTGGCCAAAACTGAGCAGGACCTTAGCTCGTGTCTAGGCTGCTCATCATTTAGACTTCATTAAAACATCCAGAAGAGAGAATGCATCAAATTAGTGGGTTACCAGCAATCAGAATTTCAGCCCACATCTCTGTGTTAATGACAAACATGAATCTTTACACTGACGTCAAACAGCATTAGGTAAATCATGAATCCTTATGAAATTTTGCAAACAAAGGTGTCGGAAGAGAAAAACACAAGACAAAGATCTAGCAGACCGAGCCTCTCGCTAGAGCTCCTGTAATGCAAACCTGTCTGTACCTCCAAGGCACAGCAAGCAGGATATTGCTGTCAAGAGCATCAGTTCCTCACAGAGATCACCATCACAGGGTGGGAGGAGAGCCTGCAGCACAGAGATGCCACTTCAATGACCAGTATGGTGAAAGTGCTTCTGCAGCAGCTTGCTGGATTTCGGGAAGACTCTGTAGCAGGAGTGAGACCCCAACACACTGCTTCATCATTTTGAACCACAGTGTTTTAAACAGTCTATTGTTAAACAAACCAAGTGGAAATTATTCATATTTTTCTTTCTAGCATTTTAAATAACACTTTCAGAAAACTTGGCACTCTTTTGATTTCCTCTTTCTGTCATTTGAGCAACATTTTATTAATAATTTTATAGAGTATTGATTAAGTTTGAGGACTATGACATGAATTTCAACCACTTTTTCAAAACAAAATTCATGTTGTCAGTCTGACAGCACAAACTTGTATGTAGATGAGAAATTTGTTTAGAAAGTGCTGAGCAAATTCTCATCCTATAAAGAAAGGATAAAGAATTAATCTGAGTTTGCAGTAAGACACTTTTTGCTTCAGTTTCCCCAGTGCAATAAATGAATGCTTATATAAACCTCTCTCCTGATCACTTAGAGGTGCACTAGACAGTAGTCTCTCATTCAAAAAGGGCAAAGGAAAATAAATTTTTCCTCTTAAATTTGGCTGCTGATTTCAGTTATTTTAATAGCTTTACGGATTGAGTCTCTGAAGTTCCTTTGTGTGGGATGAAAAGGTGTTCCTGTGTGTGATTCTTCTTTAATCAGTGTTGAAATTTGTTCTTTCTAAGAACACCTCCTATTTTTAAAAAGCATATTTCTGCTGTGGTAAGTCTACGACAAATTTCAAACTGTTAGTACCCATCTAGGGGGAACAGAATAACTCATTTCATAACCAATCTATTTTTGTTCCTAGTTGTGTTTGTAATGGAATTGGAAACAGTGCTCTTGTTTTCTGCTGAGAGTACCTCAAGCCATCCTTCATAATGAAGTGCAGGTCTGATTCACTGCTACTATTGTTCTAGCTGGGAGTCAGCCTACAATGCCTATTAACATGGAGGTATGTCTGCAGAGATGCATTTTTAACTCAAAATCATTACTATAAACGCAGAACAAGATGATTGCCAAATAGGCCTGTTTCTGTGACTGTTGGACTATCACATTAAACCCACACATACCGACCATTTGAAACAGAGACCACAAAAATGTCAGCTTTCTCTACTGACTCGTTCCAGCCCAGATGAGCTGCTAATGTGGCTAATTGGCGGCCTGCAATCCAATGCAATCCTGACAGGGGAGATGGAAAGGGCATACTGGTGATGTTTATGAAAAAAAAAACAAAACACACACACACACAAAAAAAAA